>JANHGB010063719.1:0-17641 GCA_026283785.1 Coracopsis vasa | reverse complement strand
TTGCCCAGGGAAGTTGTGAATGCTCCATCCCTGGCAGTGTCCAAGGCCAGGTTGGACAGAGCCTTGGGTGACATGGTTTAGTGTGAGGTGTCCCTGTCCATGGCAAGGGGTTTGGATCTAGATGATCTTAAGGTCCTTTCCAACCCTAACTATTCTATGATTCTATATATTTTTGTATTACTAAAACCCATTCTTCAGCCATTACTCCACAATTTCGCTCTTATGCTGAAAAGCAACTCCTATTTCACTTTTTCCTAGCTGTCACATTTTTCTTCTTCAGATATACCTTCTTAATTTATCCAATATACAACTTGGTCTAGATATACTTCGTACTCTCATAGGTACGTATTCAGCAAAAATCTATTTCCAGGATACCTTCCCCGCATTAACTTGAGCTAGAGCTAAAGATCAGGTGAATTAGGTTTAAATACAAATAATCTTATAAACAGTGTATCAAAGGACTTTGGGTACCTTGCAGAAAAAGGAATGCTACTTACTTGCAAGTGATGCTCTAAGAACACCTTTACACAAGCAACTGACTTTAAAGGTGTAAATGTAAAAGGAGATTGCTACCCTGAATAGACTTCTTTACGAAGACTCATACAGGGAAATGAAATTGCTTCATACAGAGATGAAAAATCAGATATTATGGAATTGTTTCCTTTGCAAGTTAATTCTAAGTGAGCATCCCCAGGAGGTAGTGCAGGTCTTAGGTTTCTTGGCAAGTTGTTTGTATTGTCTGGCTGGCTCATTTTCATTCTGAATATTCCATTTGAAATAAAAGCCAGCACTTTGGAGGATCAGGCTACACTAAATATCACCCCAGCCTCTAACACCACTCACTGACAGCGCAGTTCCTTGTTACATTTTCTTCAGCAGCACAGCCAGCACAAGAGGTGCTGAGCCTCCCCCTCTTCGTGCTCACTCATTCATCACCCACTCAATGCCAGTGCTGCTGTTTGTAAGACTGTGTCAAAATCTGAATCAGAAGATTTTTTTATGTTTGAAGAGGCCTACAAAAGGGAGGACAGGAACAAGTAAGCATAGACAGCAGAGGACAGAAACCTCTCAGGCTTCGAGTGAAGTGCCAGCCAGACAGCTGTGTTCTACCACACCAGCAGCCACACCTCTGGGATGCTTTGATGTCTGCTCTAAAACTCTCCAAAATAAGTTAATTTCTTATCAGACCCTTTAAGAGCACAGTAATTTTTAGTAAGCTTCATTAGAGTCCACATCTGGCTATAATAATCTACTTTCTGAGGTTCTTCCCTTCAGACCCAACAAAATAACCAAGTCTTTAAAGAGAACATCATAGGTATCAGCTTAAAAGTAAATATATGCTTTAGTGCTACAGATGTCCTTCCCAAATCAGAGGTGGAAGGAGATCTTCACAAATAAAAGCAGCAAGAAGGCAAAACTGCTGAACTAGTCATAAAATGCCTGAAAAGCCTGGGCTCCTTTGGTCTCTCCACGGGATCCTCTTGCCATAAAATAAAAAGGATGACAGGACAGTGTGCCTTAGGTAAGTCACTCAGTACTGCTAGAGATAAAACATGCTTTAAAAACCACTTTTCTTTATAAATAAAGTTAGTTCAATCAGAGGCAAATGCAGTGAGGTTGGCTGCAGCCAGGCTGTTGCAGAACATCTATCACACAGCAAAGACAGCATGTGCAGGACAAATGAGCAGGAGCAGGGACAGATATCTCAGCTCCACCAGTTCCCAAAGGGCCCCAGCCAGCAAACAGTCCTGCACGCATGGCTCTGAAGATGCATTCTGAGCACAAGTTACCTTCCAGTGACATGCTCATGGCTTTGCAAAAGGGTGAAAAAATGTGCATAAAAGGAAAACATTTTTATTTTTTACTACTAGTCATTGTTCTGAGACTAGAATGGTTTTTCAGGCCCTCTTAGATTGTGCGTTACTTGCTTAAATAAATGCATTCATCTAAATTGCTTGAATGAGATCATTTTTGTCCACAGCTTCAAATGTGAAACCAGTTTGGGGTTGTGGTGGTTTTTTGTTGTTGGTTTTTTTTTCTTTTTCTTTTTTTTTCTTTTTTCAAAAATGTGCCTTATGTTTTTCATTGTCTACATTTCTCAATACATTTTTCTTTCTCTTTCATCTGGACCTTCCCTGCATTCAATATATTTTGTTCAATACAAAGTTCACTTACAGGCTAAGGCATACATTTGATGTGCGTTTCCTAGGTACAATTAAACTAACAGCCTCCAAGAAATCACATCAAATAACACAGGGCCTTAGGGCTCAGCATATAAAAAAACCCCAACAAACAGCTTTCCAGTATTTGCAAGTGTTTTTTCCTATTATTTTTGAACAAATGCCTATTTACTGTGTATAAGCTATAATTTGTGTTACTGACAAAGCCAGAGAAAGATGGAAAAACTTGTAATGTTATTCAAGAACCCATCATGGTCAAAATTATGGCTAGGACCTGAGAATGATCCAAAGAGAACTGACCAGCCTTTTGGATAAACAGACCTACTGACCAAATGGGATAACTCATCCTCATTGTTTCCATCTCTCAAATACCACTGAAAAAAGGCTAAAGCGGCGCTTAATCTTTTCCCAAGACTGTGTTCCTATAGAAACACTATAAAGCTGCTATTGACACTTGCAACTGGGACTAGGAAGGCGGACTGTCTCTGGATGAAGTGTGACAAATGCATCCTCACAGTCTGAAATATCTTCAGATTCACTTCATGTACAAATGCCAAGCTGGCATCCAGCAAAAGCAAATCTACATTTATCAACGTGATCAAAAGACCACATAGCAATCTCCTCATAAAACAGATACCAAGGAAAAAAATCACTTCTAGTGTAAAAAATCTCAAGAGTTCTAAACAGCAGTATTTAATATTTTTTCACTCCCAATTTAAAGGTATGACTTTTACATTACATTGGGGGAAAAAAAAATGTACAACCCTTTCTCTACCTGTTCTGATGACCGCTCTGGTTTGGCAAAACCACTATGGCAAAATTGTTTACTGGAAACACAGAACTGAAATTTAATAGTTCAACAGCAAAGTTGTATTGCCTTAAACTTTACATCTACATAGACACCGTCTCTTCACATTAATTTGTGACAAATCTGACTTAGGTTAACTGTAAATGTAAATTGCAAATTTGGTTGGATCCACAAGTGACTTGTCTCATCCATCCAAGGAAGAGCAGAGTCCATAAAATTGTATTTCATTACTGGTACCAGACTGACTCTGATAGAAACAGCTTTTAATTTTTTCTCATTAATCACAGCACAGAATAAAATTCCTGCTAGTAAAACACCATGTACCCTGTGTATTTCTGATTCATGGTTTTGGTAGAATTAAATTTTCACAGCACTGAAGCATCTAACCCCTAATTCACTACTTCCAAGGAACTGGGAAACAAAGAACTAAGGAAAGCATTTTCTTTTTAAAAACAAGGGTTTGGTAATGTGTTGTATGATCTCAGAGCAATGCAATTTAGCAAACACTTTCCAAGAAAGCTGACCCCTTAGTTCAGTTCATATACTGGAAGCATTTTCAAATATATTCTTGGTATCAGCTGGACTATTCTTTCACAAAACAGCAGATATTTTCTACAGCAATGTAGGAGAAGCACACCATAGCTTCTAGAGCCTAGCAAAGGAAAGAGGCATTGACACATGGGCTTGTTTTCTCTGTTCTTATCTGCTTGCAGTTGGAAGCAGTTTTTCAGGGCCCTTAAACACCAGGTTAGGCAGGCTGGAAGCCCTTGGTGGGCCCGTGGGGACAGTGTTACAGGGCTGGGCTGGGCTCTATATAAGGAGCAAAATGACCAGCATGCTCAGAACCTATTCATTTCACACTTTTTAACAACAATAAACTCTTAGGGATGAAAAAAGTTATGTCCAAGATCCATGACTTGTCTTAGATTTGGTATCAGCCACAAGAGCATTTTTCTTAAAAGGCAGATAATTGTTTTGAATGTGGGCAGAAACAGTGATGGGAAAGCAGCAAAGAGGAAGATCAGCACATTGCACTACTGAGCAATTCATCAGAATCTAGAAAACTACAAATTTTACTTTCAAAATTGTTAAAACCTTAATAGGAAACTTACATATCCTTAAGCTCTAGGTATTCATAACAATGTTTCCTAAAACCTGTTAAAAAAAAATAAAACATTCCTTCTAAAAATACTTGTGTGCAACATGGAGCAATATGTGAAGAACCTAACCCTGTCGAGTGTTTCAGTGGGAGAGAAGAGCTGAGTAGTTTCAAATGGAAGCTTTTACAATTAAAAAACACTCTTTTCATTGAAACAGAAATAGTGAACTTTCAATTTGACATTGTAGAGTTGAAAACCAAAAACCTAAAAAAATTTGTCATTTAATGTCTTTCAACTTTACCTTGCAAATTCTTTGTCATTCCACTTTGATTTTTACTATGTTTTGCATTTATGTTTTGTTCCTCTCCAGAAGTCACATTGATATTACTTATCATATAACCAATACAAATATGAAGAGCCTTGCAAAACACATTACTGGAAAAAAAAAAGTAAGGAACTCTGAAACAAAATTTCTGAAGTAGATCTTTTGAGGTCTTCCTGTCATGCAGAACTATGAAAAGATTTATTTTATTTATTTTCACCTTACTTTATTTTCATATTTATTTCTAGCAGATCCTAGAATCGTTCCTTATCTCTTCCTCCAGGCACAGAGGTATATTTTATTACGACATTTCCAGATCAGCCCTATTTAAGATGTGTATTCCAGATATACTCAGATTAATTTCTCACAGTTTTTAAACAATGAGTTGGTTTGTTCTCCAGCAGTTAGGTCACTTCATGTGGTGCTTGGTCACCATTTTATTTAAATAATTATTAATGCTTGATTAAATCACTAGCCGGGACAGAAAAATACTATTTCAAATATTAGCACTGAGTGTACTTATTTTGAATGCATCTTGATATTCCCCCCAAAAGAAAGTGGATATATATATAAAACTCTGTGTGCAGTTTGAATTTAACCAAAACCAATTGTCAGAGGCTTTAGACTGATTCAAAACAGAGAGGGTAGAAGAGTGCTGGTGAGCCAGCACTTTGTTTATTTGCTACAAAAGACCTAAATAGCTTTCAGATGCTGTAGTTCCAGCAGTAAGAAATTCTGAGAAAGATGTTTCCAGCTGTGGTTTCTACATTTTTCTGTATCATCCAGGATTTTTTGTGCATTTGAGGCAAGGGGGTAAAGGTGACGGAAGGACATTATTTGCCTTTCTGGATAAAATTATGTCATTTGGAAGCAGTTACCATTCAATATCATGGCTCTTGGTCTCAACTGAATTATCAGGGAATTCTTCACAAAGCAACAGAGCTAAACTTGATATAATACAAAACCATCAGATATTCAGAATTTTCAAAGAAATGTGGCTGAGTTTAAAGCTCTTTCTCCTCCCTCAAATCTACCCATTTTAGATGTACTTTAAAGCTAACCACTTTCTGAGTGAACACGATTTACGAAACTTATTTTATCAGATTGTTTATTACTCTGTTTTCCCATAAGCACAATCCTGTATCTATCTGCTTGTCTCTTCTGTATTTACTATTAAATAAACTTCAAAATTATTTAGAGATACAGCTATGATGCAAGTATTCTACATTCCTCTCCCTTTCCAACCACTTCTGACAATTTTCTTTCCAAACAAATGATAAGTATAAAAAACAATTTCTGCTTCACAAATGCCACTCATGTGGAACTAAACTAAGTCACACAACAATTAACAATATGTTAATGAACTAAACGAGAAGTTTAATGGAGACAAAAAAAAAAAAAGGCATTTCTAGCAGTTATAGAGAGTAAATTATTTTAAACAACAGCTTCCTGCAGCTAAATACATCTCATAAACAATAAATTTCAGTTTATGATTGCAAAAAAGGATTTTTATTTTAAACAATTTGCACATTTAGCAACAGACAGAGCCTAGAAACATACAGCATTTCCTGCTATGGATAATGTGGCAATTTTATCTTGGGAAAACCAGAGCAAGACTACCGTAAAACACATTTTTTCACCAAGTGATTACCACACCGGGTATTATTTAATAAGACACAAAAAGACAAAATCCTAGCAGAATGTTTAGTTGTCTCAAAGTGAAGTTAATGAAATATTGGTTTCAGTAGGGCCACAGTTAATGTTAAACTGATCTTAGTACAACAAGAAATTAGTTGTAAATTTATGAGATAAAAATACACCTTATATAAGAAAAAATAGGTGCTTTATATCTCTTAAAACCAGCATGAATCTACTTGTTCATATACACATTTTATCTCTCCCTCAGTTGTTGGATTGAAGTCTACAATTATTTACATGCAGAAATATTAATGAAAGTTACATCAGAAACATCCAGAAATATTTTGTATATATGTTTTCATCCTTTCCCAAACTCTTTCAATAGGATTTAATATGAAAAAACTGAAAAAAACCCAACCCCCAAAAAAACAACTAAAACAAACAAACAAAAAAAGAATTCACTAAGAAATCTTATAGCCTCGGAAAATTACTGCATTCATTTTTCTCTTGAAATATGCATTACCATTTCTCACCATTTCTTCATCCTTTATAAATTTCAAAAATAATGCAATGGTATTCACAGCAAACAAATGCTGAGCAACATCTGACTGTGCAGGCTTGTGCATCTGGAACTCAGGCAAGAAATTAAATTCACCTTTGCTCAAATGGCAGCTTCACCCACTGCTGCAACACGCAGAATCTTTCTGTGACATGCTTCAGCAACATCTGTGACCTTTCCTGGCCACCAAAACCATTCTGCATTTCACACTCAGACACACACAAGCTCATCTGGGTACATAATTTTCCCTCATTTCCAAAATGTCTTTATTGTCCAAATAACTTCCTATAACCAAAACAATTTCAGTGATTTTAGAGCTGACATTAATATAATTTATTTTGTTCATTAATGGGCGCAGTTCTGTTTAGAACTCTTTATACATGTTTTTCTTAATGTAGTCAACTCATTTGTCTGGCATGAGCCTATTCTGTTTTTCTTTATCCATATGCTCATCAACAACAATGTATAATTGACTGCATAGGCTTATTTGCATGTCTTCCCATCTGTCCTTGTCAAGTAAAATTTGTTTTATTATTTACTATTGCAAAATTAACTTTCTGTGCTCTTGAAATAGGATTCAGTTGCCTACATAAGGTAATTTATTGTTCTATCGAATTTATAAGGCAGATACATCTTTGCAAAGAAGTAATATTAGTGAACAAGCACATGGGCTGTACTGCTTCCCAGGAAGAACAGCACAGGACTGCATAACATTTTGTGAAATTTTCAGACCTAGAAACTTCCTTTCTAAATGACAAACAGGAGAGGGAATAGGACTTCCCTGCTCAGCTGTGTAAGACAAATGAAAGAACAGAAAAATAAATAAATACAATACTACCAGAGGAAAGAACTAGGTGTGTTATACTTTTCAGGTTCCTGCTTCCTTAAAACTTCCGTAGATTTGGTTTAGTTACATTATATATTTTCACCTGTCACTAGGATCCCCACAAGACTCTCCATCATAATTTTGTAATTAAAACTAAAAATAAAATTATAAATGTATAGAATACACAGAAACTGCAACTTCATGGTGTTATTCTTGGAATGATGCCACAATACATCAGGCTAATAGGTACTGAAACATGCCTCTTGTCTATACAATAAATTCATAATAGTTAATCTCCAGTGACGACTAACATATTTGACACATACCAAAATCAGATATAAAAATGAAAATTGAAATTCACGTCAGATTGCTTTATAATTATATACTTACCTACACAATGTGTTTAGGTAAGTACAACAAAAGTGCTATTTCTTATGCAGTTAACTTCACTGATAAGAAACTCATTTCCTCCTTGCCCCCATAATATCTTTGCAATAGTGCTATGTGTCCCAACTTTACTCGCATTCAGAGCACTTAAAAAGAGGAAAAAAGAAAGAATTTGACATTTAATGCTTTACTTGTGCACTATAAAGATTCATCTTCCCAAGTCTTCGCCATCACCACCTAGAGAAAGAACAACTAATTGTGCAGTTTTGCACCACTCTGCTCAGTTTCGTCTGATTCTTGTTATTAGGAAATGACATGAGTTTAAAAGGTGCTCTTGAGCCTGCCTTATACACACATGAGCAACCCCCATTCACTCAATTGGCAAGGAACAGCTTTCATTGGCAAGAAAAGTTGATTAGTGAGCTTTCAGCACTCTTGTACAACTCTGGTTTGCACCCAGGACATAAAAAAAGAAACTGGAGAAGTGCATAGGAACAGAAATTAATTTCACTGAATTTTCTGAAAACCAACATGGTTTAGACCTGTGATCTCTATTACAATGCAGATAACATCATATGTGGTCATTTAAAAAGCAGCATCATGGAAGCAATATGGCATAAGGGGTAATACACTATTTTCCTGTGAGCAAGGTCAAACATATAAATTTGGGACCATTTGCAGTGAGAGTGCAAAGAAGGTGAGCACTGTTAAATATATGCACATATATTTTATTCTATTTACAGAAATGGGATCAGTTACCTTCATATTTGAAAGATATTTCTTTAAACCGATCAGCAGCAGTCTGCAAAGCATTTAATTAATTCCCAAAACAGCAAGAGGTACTGGTCCATTTACTTTGCTCAAAGTAGATGATGGCTAGGTCTTGTCATATACCACTAAGGATAAAAACAGAAGTTTCCCCTTCCCATTTGTTTTGCACAGCACAGATATCTCCGGCCATCTGTGTAACCAGAGTTGGAAAAATTTATTACCTGCTTCAGCTGAGCAAAACACCTACCAAAAATGCATTTGCACAAACACCCCCCAACAGCAGCCACAGACTTTTTCCTGCTATAAATCAAAACTGAGTTTCTTATGACAAAAGAACTAACTGGCATTGCTTTTGACTGATTTTGCAGCTTAGTTTGGACTCCCAAGCAGTATGGCTCTGTTTCCAGTCAAGAGCTTTGAACATATCTAAAGGAAGACATAAATGTATTCAGGCACTAACAGGAAAATAAAAAATAGATTTAAATAAACACACACACACACACACACACCAGTTTGACTCACTGTTGATAGAAGTCCTTAAGTCTCAGAGTGTTGCCTGAGACCATGCTGGGTATTCAGATGCAGACTTTCCTCATTAACTAAATTAAAGAGCAATTAGTCCAATCACCTCTCATTTCTATATACCACAGAACATCTAGATGGAAGGAACCGCTCTCCCATCATTTTTCTAGGGCTGTTCTCACAGTACTAGAATAGGATGCAAGCTTGAAAATGGCTTACTTTGAAAACTTAATGAGAGCCAGTTATTTTACCATACTTTATGAAATGACATGGCATTTTTCTACTACTCCTTCCTGAAGGACCTGGGAAAGAGGAAGAAAGCACTAGTGCCTGGCTCTGCCACTTCATAACCCAGGAAGAGAAATAGGACGGGCACTGTATGAGGAGTAACACTACTTTGCACAGAAAAGCCCAGATTACCAGTGTATTTTTCGTTATGCATTTCTTCAGTTTTCTGAAAGTTAGAATTCGAATCCAGCTAAATATTTCTTGGTTTTCAGTGTGTATTTGCAATGTGTGATGTATGAAATAAATGCTAAATAAGATAAAAAAAATAATGTCTATACACTAGACAGGTATACCTTCTACTTTCAAATAAACACACAGTTCCCAGAATTCTGTGGGAGCTCTGTGTGAGTAATGAACTAATAAAAACTTTGCAATCTACTTTTATGTGCTTGTATATGCTACAATTTATAAATATGCTGTACAGATATAAAATATCCTCAGAGAGACTACAACCATCCTGGAAAAAAGTATAGATAGATTATAGGTTCTCTTACTTTATTTTAAAAGCTGCAGTGTTGTTCTCATACTGATCTAACATTTCAGAAATTCAATTAGAATATGCCTTTTGTAGGGTTCCCAGATTTGGTAAAACCTCTCCTTTGAAATACTGCCTGCTGCAAATGGAAATGTTTTAGGAATACTTACACACACCTGAACACAATTTAAAATAAAGCATCCTATCAGCAGTGCTACCCAGGCAGTAGTCTTAATTCCAGTAGCATCCTGTGGTCCTTTGCTGAGCATATGCAAAACACTTCAAATTCAAACCTGATTTACAATATCTGGATCATTCCTATCTCAAGTGTATTGATGTGTGATTTGATAATCTGCCTTCAGGTTGATCTGCGTTGCTCCCCCGTTGCCCTGTGTGCACCTAGGTAATCTGTCTGGTAGCCAACTTCTTATTAAAAGGTCTCTGGGAGTTCTCCTAGTGTCTTTGCACAGGGTACAGAGCCCTGGGCCACTGGTGCTCCTGTATGCTATCATAATGCAAGCAGTAAATCACAATTGATAATCTCAAACAGCTGCACCCCAGAGCAATTAGCAGCTTGTAAACTTGAAACACTGCTCTAAAGCTAGAGGTTTATGCTAAAGCCAGAGCGAAAGACTTTACCACAGCTTTACTGTTTAGCAAGCTTTACTGAAGCTAAAAATCACGAAGTGATAAATTCCTCAGGATGCTGTTCTAATCAAGGGAGTTTACATAAGTGTCCTACCTGTGAACATCATTCAAACATGGAATTATTTAATCAAAAGGAAATTTAAGTGCTTGAAAGGAAATAGAGGTTTTATAATCTGCAGGTAATTCTTCAGTTGAAGTGTTCTCGTTCACTGTCTGGGGGGAACTAAGGTATGATTCATGAACATATTCTGCTGTCAATTCCACCACAGATGCAAGTTAATTGCTGAAATCTCAGAACAATTTTTATTTTAGTCTTGCCTAACTGCAACATCTTCTGTCACTGTAAAACATGAATTATCCAAGCAGAATCAATCAAAATCTGAACTAAAATTAGACATCAAAATTTCCATGCCATAGGCTCATTTTCCTCCTGTTAAAGGTGATGGAAATTCTTTGAAGTCCAACAGTAAGATGTTGAAAATTAGGCCCTGCAGAAATGGTGAATCAAAGAGTTAAGAAAATATGTGGGGTTTATGTAATGTTGCAACATCAGCAGCACAGGGTGAAGAATCAGCTGAGTGTATTCTATTACAACAACAAGAAGGAAAGTCTGGTTAAAAAAAGAGAAATAATAAAGGCATTGGTATAAGATTTAACAGGGAATTATTTTAAATGTCACTTTGACAGAGAAGTTTGATGGAGGGTTTTGTTTGTTTGTTTTTAATTGTAAATTCAACTTTGTTGCCTAGTTCTTGCTTCAGAGTGGAAAAGTCCATTATGTTCCTGCTGCTCAGGACTGATAAAAGGACAATGTATCATCTTTTGCTCAGCACCTCTAATTACAGTGGTTAACAGGAAGAGGCAAAAGAAATTGCTTCAAATTTTCCACATCCTTGAGTAGAAAAATAATGACTAGAATACCTGTCTGCAAGGCCTCAGTTTATTGAATAGTATTGACTTAAAGCCAAATGCAACAGCGATGTCAATACCGAGATTAAACCAGATTCACACTCATGAAAATAGCTCAGATATGTAATATTGTGGCTACTATTCAATTTTGGAAGAAGGAAAAGAAGAAGGGAGGAACAGAGGAAAGAACTTCAGGACAAGTGTCCAGTATCTACTTGATATGCCTGTCAGAGAATCACATCTCAGCCTTACCTGAAACCGTCTCTGAGAGCATATGGGAGTAACTGGAAATCTAGGCAAGAGTCAGTATTGGAATGACTCTTCTCTGACTATTAGCAATGATGCATTTAATATCACCAAGTTAGACACATTTCAGCATTCTGCACTGCATCTGAATAGAAACCATAATATTTTCACCTGTTCTTGCTCTATGTGCAAAACTCCATTTGCTTTGATACTTGCACAAGTTAAACCAAATGATCCACCTAGCACAGTACAATTCACAATTACATTTTGCTGGTTCTGACAAACCCTGTTATTCTGCTTCCCCAAAGTCTGGAACCCAACTTAAAAACAGGACTCATTTCCAGTGGATATCTAGGAGCAAACTGGGAAAGAATTTTAATAGTTTGGGGTTTTTTTCTTACAAATAAAGAATGCTTTCAGAAGATTTTTAGGGACTTATTGATTCAAACCATCTTCCAAAATATCAGAGATCTTCCCAAATTTTAAGTAAGCTCCACACTTCTCTGAAATTTGCTGATTCTTGATTGGGAAGTGCAGCATTCAAGTGGCTGCAGTCCCACTGAGCAGCATTTCATGTCAGGGATTGTCAGCATGAAGAACATTCAAAACCACAGTGCTACTCCTGCTCACCAAAGATAAAAAAAATATTCCTTATGGCTAAATAATACAGAGTACTGCATATTTCTTTAGGTTTAGGCTATATTTTATCTTATTAACATTGAAACTGTCATGTACTCCATATTTTATTTCTGTATATATTATATTCCTGCCATATCCTTGTCAGCATAATTTTTATGAAAAGTCTTTCATTGTTTGCTGACATACTTGATTTAAGTTTGACTTTGAATCTTAAATGGTCCTATAATCATTGGCCTCCTTTCATAGTCCATTATGTTAAACCAAAGCTGCAGAAACAGGATTATTTCAGTCTCAGGGTGGTTCAAAGGCATTAAATATTTAGTAAGTTTTTCCTTTTAGCTGCTGAGTGTCTCTTGAATAACCATTAACAAAAAAAACAACCCCACAACAAAAAAAACCCACGACAACAAAACCATCTAACAGATGCAACTGCAAAAAGAAATCACTGGCATATG
Organism: Coracopsis vasa; assembly: GCA_026283785.1. NCBI lineage: Eukaryota > Metazoa > Chordata > Aves > Psittaciformes > Psittacidae > Coracopsis > Coracopsis vasa. Next base: position 4,868 of record JANHGB010063719.1, on the reverse strand, counting down.
CAAACATCGGGTTATTTCACACTCAGTTGCTATCCTCTTTTGGCAGCAATGAAGTGACAAAATAAAGTAAGAAATGAAGCACCTGAACTCTGGTATCATAACACAGATGTTATATCCAGTGAACTATGCAGATCAGGTCAAGTGTACCATGTCTTTGATGTCCCTAGAGAGAATGCCTGGCATATCTTCAGCTGTAAGGGCAGAGGTGCTCATATGTAGCAGTATGACCTACATTTAAGGCGCACATGCCCTTTACATTTTCAGTAAACTACTAACCTGTAATTAACATTTCAAATGCAAAATATAATGCAGAAGGGTTATGCTGTTCAACCTACTCTGTCAAAAGTAATCATCATTTCCCATTCTCAACCAAGGCAACATGCATAAAACATATTTCTTATCTGTAGTACCTTCAGATTTCTGCCACCTTGCTACGCCTAGCATCACATTGACAAAGTGGAACTCTGACAACACAACCATAAACAAATATGTCAGAAAAAAAACCTCTTTATGAACACAAAGGCCTAAACTCTGGCTCTGGCACAGAAAAAGGGAAAAGTACAGGTCTAAACCATAAAAAAATTTACACAGAGTGTGCATGGACAGACAAAGCTGAATGCTTCAGACCACTAGGATCACTCTACATATTTTACCTGCAGCACTCTAAAGTCAGACACCTGACAGACAATTTAATACATTTAAATGTGTTAAAGTATTTTCTTCTGTCTTAAAGCTGACAAAGGTGCTTTACCTGCTTCATGGGCTAGCTGCTCAGCTTGTTTGACTTCTGGCAGATCCAGAAGATGCGAAAATCAGAGATATGTCAAAATTAGTCAGGAAGCAGCCTGTTTGCATTTTCTTGCATCAGAGTGCTTGATCTATTTGGGCAGAATTCTGCTTACGCTGATGTTAATGAAGAATGGTTATCTGACTGCCTAGGGAAGTGTAAAGAGCTAGTATGACTTCCAGGTTAGGGCTGCTGTCTCCTTTTCGCACATCCCCTTCCCACTCTGTCTTGATTGCTGTGAGTGTTCACAGTGACTCAGGCTTTTCCTCTGGATGTATAGGAAATGGTGGTTACTTCTACTTCATCAGGCCTGATAGCCTGTGACCAGTCTCCATAACACTCCAGATAGGAAGGTAACAGCTGTGAGAACACAAGCTGAAAACTTCTGATTTATTCCTTTTTCACTTACATGCTACAATGGTAGAGTCAAAGTCATTGAAAATCCTTAAATCCCTCAAAAAGCATTTAATGAGTTGTTGAAGAAGCCAAAGGTAAAGACAAATTGAAAGCAGTTACCAGTGCTAGCAACATAATAAGTAGTAAAAAAAAAAAAAAAAGTCTATTTTTTTTTATTGAAAAATTTTTGTAAGAAGTTTTACAGAAATACTAGAGGTAAATGCTCATATATAAAATGTGTCAAAACTGGGTTATTAATCATTCGGCTGTTCACATTTATATAGCACTCTGTGAAGATCATAAGAAGGCTGGAGAAATGATGCACTTTAAAGATAGCACAGAAAAAAATTGATAACCATGAAGTTTAACAAAGGTTTGGCAGCTAAGCAAAGAGAAAAAACAGATGAGTGAAAACAGGCCTAGTTCAGACATTACCCTGGGGATCTGTGCTATTTTGTTACATTATTTCTGTGACACATCACAAGTGAGCAATGCTCCAAATGAAAACAGGACACTGGGTCAGATCCTGGGTTTAGTGAGGAACACTAACTGCAGTCCTAAAAGTAAAACACTGAGAGAAAATACTCTGTGCTTCCCAAGTCTTAGCTACCTTAGGCTCCCCGATACAAATAATACCCTAAGCCAACAGTCCTAAGAACACTCAGTTGCTGTGGTGTAGGCAGACAGGTACTTGTTAAACTCTCTCCACTCCAGAAACAGCTGCGCTATGCCATTAGAGAGCTTGATCCACCACTTCATAATCACTTTATGAACACAGAACTATACAAAGGGGTTTCTATCAGAGGTCCTGCTGCTGGGAAGAAAAGTTAGTAATGTCACAGATTGAAAAAAAACCCATTGCCATCAGGCTGGGAAGACTATCTCAAGTGTCAGACTCTTAATGCTTTAAGCACTTCAATAAGTGATGAATAACATACTACTTTAGCACAAACATATTTCAGAAAATTTTACAAGAATGCTGAGCAAAACCTGATACTCTGTTACTGATGTAACCACAGAATGTGTAAGTTTCTGGGTATTTACTAAATGGAATATTCAGCAGAATTTTGCTTGCAAAGATTTTGCTTGATTATAAAGATTTCACAAATGTAAATAGGAACAGAATTAAACAATCCTTATCCCTTTGACAATGGTAGGACACAATTCATGCAATATAAAAATAGTTGAAATAAACCCCAAAGAGTTAAAACAGTAGTGATTCTAAAGATTAAAATTCTAAACAAAACTTACTTAAAGTAACCTTGTCAGTAGCAAGAACATGCATAATTAGATACTGGCTGAAGAAAGCATCTGTCCTCTCATCTGCCTGAACTCATTATACACATACATAAATATGTATATCCTGTTACAAAGTAAATATCAATTTAAGAGTCAACCCCGCCCCAAGAAAAAACCTAAAGAACACAGAGTATTTATTTGAAATGCAAATTTGAAACATCTTAAATAAAAATGCTGTAATTTTTATCATTTATCAATTTTTACAATTTTTTTTACACATTTATCAATGTGTACAATTTTCTGTCCTTCAAGCTCAAAACAGGTTCTTGAACTCAAATCAGACCTTCTATATGATCATCCTAACAACACACTTAGACATTAAGATCTGCTGAATTAACTTTATATCTGAAAAAACAGAAATACCTGCCCCAGCTCAGAAATGTATCATAGCAGAATCTTGAAGTTATCTTCAAGATACTTGCACAAACCATGTTGTGAGCTTGAGTCACACTGGATATTAAGTCAAGTGGTTTTTGAAAGATATCCTCCCCCAGCTTACAAAAAAAACCAAAAACAAAAGAAAAAAGATGGAGCTATGGAGCTGCTGTGCAGTTTTCTGTTTGATTGTAAGGAGATAAACACGTTAGGAAGCTGCTTGCCAGACTCCACCAGAGAACTTGTTCATCAGGTTTTCTGCCCAGTCAGCCTGGTTTCAAGTGTCACAAGTGCCAGAAAGCGCGTTAGCTCTGTCTAGTTTGTTAAAAGTACAAAGTACTGTAAAGTTTCTCAAACAATAAAGGCCAGTTTTCGTAACACCTGAAGAGCCCTAAGTGCTTGTAAAGAAACAGTCATCTTGCCAAGAATGAGCTAGAGTCAGAACATACAAGTGGATAAACTGTAAACTTCAAGATAAAAAACAGCCTCGATTTCACATTCTGAACAATGTTGTTATCTAGTTTGCAAATGGGGACACTGGATGTGTTCTAAAAAAACCAGAACTGGATGTTAAAGAAGCCAAAAAACCTGAAACCTATTGAAGAGGACAAAAAAGCAAGTAAATGCAAGTGATTAATAGCTGCCGTTAGAATTGCTCACAGCAGAATTTCTCCATACTTTCAACTCTGCTATTCAGTTGCCAGCTCTCTCCTTTTGCAGTAACTGATCACTGTAGAGAATAGATTGCTTTATTTTCATTTAAGAGGCATTAGAATGGTGAGAAGAATAAAGCACATAGACAGCAATAACATAATATTGTTTTTCCATATGCTTTGGCCTTGGTGTTAGATTTTCTGAACCCCCACAAACAAGGCTGGGGTCAGCATGTTGCAGGAAAAAGAGGTGCATAGGTTGTTAAACTGTATCTGGCCAGGAGACACAAATTTAATAGTTTTCAGCTCTGAAGCAATTTGCTGCACCATCTAAATCACCACATGTACGCAAGAGTAAAAGAAAAGCCATATCAAAACCAAACATTGACCAGCTATCACATGCATATACAAAATTCATCATGCAAATTGTAAGCACAGTATATGCTCCAGGAAACCAGGCAGGCATAAAATTGAAACATTGGAAAAAACTTATTCTACTTCTATGGTCTATTCAGATGCATAAAATAATGTTTTACTGAAACTAGGTCAGAAAGCTCAGAATCTTGCAGGATCAAGTGCAGGAAATACAAAATGAGGACTAAAAAGAGACTGGTGAAGGAATAGGTTTTTGCCTTTGTATAGCGCTCTTAACATTTTTTCCACTATACCCAGTATCTAGACTGGCATTTTAACGTATAGGTATTTTCCACTTTTTAATTTAAAAATTTCTCCTTTTTTTCTTGAGGGACAAAAAGAGAATTTCATAATATTGTCCAGGCATGTATGGATGGTGTCAGGAAAGAAGAAGCCCAGCTAGAGCTGAGGCACAGTCACCAGGAACAAAAACAAGAGCTTCTATAGCTATATTGGTAGGAAAAGTTTGACCTCAGATCTCATCCTGCTTTGAGCTGGAGACTAGACAGGGGTTCCTTCCAACCCAAATTATTCTATGTTGCTAATACTACTTTTAATAGTAAGTAGTGCATTAAGTTATATTACCTATAATACTACTTAGTAGATTAGTAAGTTATATTAACTTATATTACTTTGAACTAAATAGGAAAAAACCCACAAGATATAGTAATAGAGTAAAAAAAAAAAAAAAGTGTGTCATTCAGAAATAACTTGTGTGGGAATATGTAAAACAAGTCCAAATTTTACTTTTCATAAGTTTTCCCTAGTATTTGTTTAAACTTCATAACTACAAACTTTGTAGTCATTTGTATTGCATGATGCCCTATTGACTGAATTCATCCAATATACATTTGCCATTTTTACATGTTGTCCTGAGTTCAGCAGTAGCAGTCATTTTTCTCCTTCTTAGCAGCTGGTGCAGTGCTGTGTTTTTGACTTTCAGC
>JANHGB010063716.1:0-19622 GCA_026283785.1 Coracopsis vasa | reverse complement strand
CACTTTTAAAAACTTCAATACTGAGGCTATGAAATGCTCAAGGTGTTCTGAAAGTAATGGTATGATTTTAAACAATACTTTTCTTATTAATCCTAGATGACTTGAGAAGGGAAAGGACATGTGACAGGGCCAGTAGTTTAGTCAACTTACTGAAGAATGTTTTCAGAGTAGCAACCAGACAAAGGGTAAAGCCAAATTAAAATGAAAGAACAGAATTAGAAGGAGAAGCACCTGGGGGAGACCCTCTGCAATAGCGAGGGCATGAGGTCAGCGGTTGGGAGGAGAAAAGTGCAAAGCTCTTGCAGATCTGGCTGCCGGATTCAGTACTTCCAAGCACCTCTTTTAGAGGCTGCTGGTGGTGCAGACGGCATGGAGACTGTGTATGTACTCTAAGTCTGTTTCACTGCAAAGTTATGCCACTTAATTTAAGACATCTTGAGCTATGATTTTATGTTGAAATGGACTATGAATGCTTGCATGATGTCTTGCACAGCTCAATGAACATCAACAGGTAGCCGTTATAAATTCTTAAACAGCTCCAACTAAATCAGCCAGATTTAGTTGCCCTGAGTCTTTTCAGTTTAATTGTATATTGTATGTGTTAAAGCCCCCAGAAATTCCTAGCTGCATTCTCTATGAATTTGAAGTTGTAAGCTATATGCATGTGTACACATTTATGTTTATGTGTATGAATTTAGTCATAACCTATGTATGTAGGTATACACATGCATATGTGTATATAAATCCAATTTTGACTTAGTATATTCACATTTTTGGTTTTCAATTATTTTTATTTTATTTTTTTTTGAGCTTGCGAAGTTGTTAATACTGTAGCAGTGACTCTACTGAAGGATTTTTTGATAAGAGAATGTAATTACTTTGGAGATGGTTATGAGGAGGAGGACAGGAAATGCTGGCTTCTAAATGTTTGTTGAAAAGACTGCACTTTAATTTTAATTTTAATTTCAAAAGTTAAAATAACTTTTTCATTTTTAATCATCCTTTTTGCAGGATGAATACTAGAATTTTTGAAAACATTATTTTTCTGCTCTAGTCATAAAATCAAGAAAGTAAATTCAGGCCTGAGGTAGTTTTGTTTCCTTGATTTTGTGATACTTGCTTGTAAACTAAATTTATTTTATGCTGTGTTTCTGCTTCAAAATCCTACAAGTTGAGTACTGTTAATTCCACAGCAGGGGAAATACGTTTTTATTTTTAAAATGAACTGATATGCTTGAATAAAAGGTACTGTAAGTACGTGTCTGTGGTTTTATCTTTATAAAATTAATCTGCTAATGATAGAAACCCAGCTTGCAGGAAATTAATTCTTAATTTCTGAGGAGAAGAATTGATTTCTTTGCTATTTTAGATGTTTAACTGTACCATGAAGTATTTAGGCCCATTATTTCTGCAGAGGGGTTTGTGATAATGCTCAAGTAAATCTAGACGAAAGCAAAGCATGACTTCCTGTGGTACTTGGTATATACACCTGAACTGAGGGAAAAATAATTTATTTTGAAATCTTTCTCTGACTATTCTCATAGGCAGAACTAGAATATATTCAGAATGTGATGTTAAGTAAATTAAATTTTCACTTGTTCTCTCATTGGAATTAATTCTTAGGCTATGTGATTGGTGCTTGTATGAATAGGATAGCTCTTGCTGGCATCCACTGCTGTTCAGTGATGCTAGCTATTCAGAGGCATTTAAAGGTTTGACCTCTTCTGACTTTGGCTGGGGGGGGAGAGTACCAACAAGCAAACAAAAAATTGCTTATTGGATGTTTGAATCAGTATGCTAAAGTTGTATTACTTTCTCACTTGTTGGTGACCAATTTGTTTTCCCAGATGTTACCTACACTATATTGTACAAGTTAGCAGCTATTTACAGATTTATTGCTGTTGTATTTGTAAATGGACTGTAAGAAAGACCAGCCTGAAAGCTGAACAGTTGGATGCATCGGAATGTAGATACATTCATACTGGAGTAGATTCAAGAATGAATACATTAAGTTAGAGGTTTTTTTTTAAGAAATGTGAAGTACTGCATTCCCCATACAGTACTGGGAAGGATTTGGTTTTGTTTTTTATTTATCTTTGTATATTTTAGCAGAGTGAGCTCCAAGAAATCCTCAGCTGTAACTTAATGGGAAGTTAGGCATGGTCATGAGAGGTTTTGCCTGTTACTTGGTTATTATTCCAAACAGACTGTATTTAATAATAAAATGTACCTCCATAAGGTGTTTATTTTAGCAGACCAAAAATATAAAGCGAAGGGTATCTAGGACACCTCCCTCTGCCTCTGTTCAGTTGTGCTGGCTGTCGAGTTGCTTTCTTCAGCATTTTCAGGCTGTTCCAGTGGGAATACAATGAAAATTCATTTGCGCCAAGTAAAGAGAAACTAAAAAGAAATTACTGTGGTATGGTGGTGTTTCAAGGTTCAATTTAAAAGATCAAAATTTAGGTGCACACAAATAAACAACTAACTCTTAGCTGTCTTCATCAGTGTCGACATAAACAAACAGCGATGACTAATGACTCATCTGTCATACCCCATTCCCAAAATACACACTAAGCCATTCCTGAGTGGCTTATTTACTATTTTAAAGTATAGATACAGATGCAGCATTGTAGAATTTTTCTTATAAGACCTTGGAAGGGCTAATATATCTGCATCACCAGCTACTTCTTTCAGCAGCTATGAGGAATTCTCAGAATTTCTTGTAAGTGCTTTTATGTAATCTTGATACTTTCTTGATTTTTCTCTTCCTTCCTTTTCTGGTTTCTTTTTCTTGTTAGTGTATGTTGCCTGAAAATTTTGCTGTTGTTCATGGGGTAGAAAGAGTGGGGCATTGACTACTTGTATTGGGGAACATGCACCTCTGAACTTAACTGAAGCATTTTACCCTCCTTTAGAGGTCTTCATCACTTCAAATGGGAAACGGTGGAGGCAAGCTACTGTGTAATGGAGGTGCACGCTCTTCTCTGATAGCAGTTGTTATGTTATATTCCTTTTGCTTCAGTTCCAGCATAATCGGGTGACCTGTCATCTATTTCTCGAACAAATTTAATAGGAACTTTAATCTCTGAAGCTAGTAATTCTTTCTGGAAATCCTGCTCTTCACAACTTCATGGCTTTGACTTGGGTGGTTTACCTTGAAGTAATTTCTGCTCCCAGCTGTCTTCTGTGATCTCTGAGATCTCTGCCCCTGCTCTAGAAGGCCTCGGCTCCACAAGCAGCTGCTGCATTGTTACTGTGCCACACTGGAGTATTAGGGTAGCACAAAGTATGTGCCGTGTAACCCTAACACACAGGGATTTCAGCTATGGCATTTCAGCTGCCTTGTAAGTATCAGAGCTGTCCTTGCGGTGTGAGCAGGAATCTTGAGAGAGGGCTAGGAACCAAACAGTCCATCTCAAGGTAAGTTTTGTTACAGCCCTGATTCCTTTTCAGTTTTCAGTTGTAGCTGCAGACCTCCCTCTTGCATTCCTGCTTCCAGTATTTATTCAGTCTTCAATTGAGTCTTCTGCCTGTATGGCCTTTGTCTTAAAAATGCAGGCAATCCTGGTCACCTAGAACTATTCTGGAAGAAAGAAAGAAATCTAGTGAAGTACTTAGCCAGCAGCTAGTTTGTCCTGTTGTGCACAAAATCAGATTGTTGAAAGGAAGGCTTCATGGTTTTTAAATCTTTTTTTTTGATCCTTAGAGTTCACGGAAACTTACAGAGGAAAAGAATTGTTCCTGGAAGTCCACTGTCATGAAGATGCTGGACTTGAATGTGTTCCCCTAAGGAAACACAGGAGACTTTTCAAACTAGCTAAAATTGCTAAAGAAGGGACACTTGAGATTAAAATGGTTAGCTTCTGCTCCCCCAAGGAAGTTGACCTGTTAAGCACATGGTGTGACCTGATGATTTCAGAAGATTTTGTTATGACTTCGTTTTTTTTTTGTTTGTGTGTTTTTGGGGTTTTTTTTTTTTTGTTTTTTTTTTTTTTTTTTTTTTTTTAAGTCTAGGTAAATGAAAACTATTCATAAGTTCTTTTGTTTTAGAATTCTGTTGAATTTTAATTATCTTTCAGCTGCTATAATAATGATTGGAATTCTGTTGCTGTTTGAAAGACCAATGTAACAGTATCCTTTTATCTGATAAAAATAATCTTAAATCTGAAATATCTTTAGCCTTTTTTTAAAGTTACCCATGATGATAGACATGTCTCTGTCATTTCAGAGTCACAGGGTTACAAAAAACCTGTACAGGATTTCCCAAGCAAATCAATGCAAATATGTTGTGTGCAAGCACAATGAAGTGGGAGCATTTGGGTGCCTGTTGATCTTTGCAGGTCAGATTAACTGAACAGTGAATGCATAATGATGCTCCAGAATTTCTGGATGTTTCAGGACTTACTATACATATGTAGTAGAGATTAGTTTCACTGTGCTGATAGCACATAATTTCATGATGTGCTTTTGTGTAGCCAGTTTAGTGCTATTACTTTTTATGTTTTGATATACATAGAAACTTCAGACGGTATCTTCATATTCCACTCGTACCAATTTTTTCCAAGCACATTTATTATCTGAAATCTTGAAAAATGCAGTAGTTCTGGACAGTGATAATGGAGACAGCTTTTATGCCTTTGATTTGGCCTAATAGGAAATTTTACTTTGTTTACTGTGATAAATTCCAGTCCTGTGAAAGTGATATCTTTTTCCAGAATAAATACAAATTATTTTTTTTTTAAATACCACATTTTACCTTTGTTTTTAGTATATCATTTCTTTTGGCTAACTATTCCTATAAGTAGATGTTCTGCTTATTCCTGTTAGAAGCAGTGTGGTTAATTGTACTTCTGCATTTCACTTGTAGACAGTTTTGCTTGTTTTCCTACTCAAGATCTGCAGCGCTGCAGGTATTTCAAGGGAACAGGGATACTGTTATTCTGTCTGCACTGTTAGACTAGTAGTAAATGAACAAAGCAGAATTTTTTAAGATATCAATTATCAGATTAACCTGTTTTTCTATTTGAAGAATTCCTTGTTACTCTTCAGGTATTCTTCTGCAAACTTCTTATTCTTGGCACTTTGGACAAGTAAATTGTTCACTAAAATCTAGTTTACACTGACAGAAACTATTTGCTAGTTCACCTTATGATTAGTAAATTTGGAATGTTAAAACTGCCCTGAAAACTAAACATCACCTTTTCTGTAAAAAATTAGCTCAGACTCTTTCTTCTAGTTCAGCTGGTCAACTCATTCACACAGCTGTAGCTATGACTGGTTTCCCAGGTGAATATTGGTGAAAGGTAATGAAAGTTGCATTTTCCTCCATGTATACTGATATTTTCATACACAGCCACTAATGCATTTGTCTCTTATTTTCCAAAATATCCTCACTTTTTCCTTTTTATTAATTTACTTTGTAAATAATATTCATCAGTTGCTTGTGCATAACAGAAGAGTTCTACAGTTTGCTGCCTCTGTATTGCCTGGAACAAGACAAGCCTCTTGCACTCTGCTCAGATGAATACTTGAAACTTTTATAAGTAATACACTGTCAGTGTCTGAGAAATAATATTTACAGGTAGTAATTGGGTTACTTTTCCTAGCAGCTCTGTTAAGGTTTTCAGTTTCAAATAAACAAAGGAGTAGTAACTGAAAACCACATATTTGGTATGTTTTTACTGATACATAAACTCAGACTCATCTGAGGAGCCCTGGGCCTACTTATCTTTCTGTGGTCCTTCCAGTGTGTCTCACAAGATAACATTCACGTGAAGTGTGTCACTATAGATATGGCAGTGTTTATAGATATGTATCTCTAGAAAGATACCTGTATTTAAAGTATAATACTGAATGTTTAGTTAGTATCTTTAGCTATTTTCTGACTAGTTGCCTGCTTTGGTGTTACAAATTACCAGGTTGGAGCAAAAAAGGGGAAAAACACCCTCAAGCTGTTACCAGTTTCTGTAAATCAAATAACTATATTTCAATTTTATTCTTACAAAATCAGTCTTCGTTCCTGGAGTTAAATACTTAGTTTTGAGTCATATGAAAAAAGCTGTGTTTGAGGAGAGGAGAACACTACATTTGAAGGATTTTCGTAATTTGAAACCAGAATGTTATCACATCTTAAATTACACTTCTTTTTTTTTTCTTTTTTTTTTTGTTAGAATTTGAGGAGGGAAACATTATTGCATTTGATCCTCAAAGATTTGCCCAAATTTGTAACTGCTGAAGGATTTTAAGTGAAAGCTTTTAATCCAGGTGAACTATTTGTATGCATTAATGCCTGATGAAAGAATACTGATCAGCTTTCAGTTGGTAATATGCTTAAGTAGAAATCAGCTAGCATGCTAAAAGATTCAGGTTGAAGCTAATTGCAGTGTGAAATAGTTTGATAAAATTTTAATACTGAGTTTTGGTATTTTAATAGGCTCTTGTGTAATATTCAAACAGCTGAGCGCAAGTAAGTAAATGCTAGTGGGAAAATATTCTATTCTGTAATATAAACCCATAGTGTAACTAGCTTATTTGCTAAAAGCTACCATTCTAGAAGTTGAATCTTTTTTGTATTATACCAAATGTTATTGTTTTATGTGTGTTACCGAGGAACAAATCAACCTTTAATGTTCTTGTTTCCTGTCATATTAAGGTGCATTTTTACCATACTGGTGTAGCAAGCTGTTCCTACTTTCATCTGAATGCTTATCACATGCTTCTGGCAACGTATGCTTAGGCAGGAGAGATTTTTGACAAGAAAGCATGCAATTGCATGTTTAACAAGTCTTCAAACTTTGTTTTGAATTTCACCTTTTAAAACACAAAAGCATTGAAGTAGGCCTATTGTTTGAATAACCCTCCTCCATTAAGTACATGAATCTTTACCCCTCCAGGCTATGTTCATTTGCATTTTATCTCTGCCACTCTTCCACACTTTTATTTCACTCTTGACCCTGTTTCTAGGAGATGTGCGAGTAAGAAGTCGGGCAGGATTTGAAACAGAGAGAAGAGGTTCTCATCCATACATTGATTTCCGTATTTTTCACTGTAAGTATTTAAAAGCAGATAAATGACAAATAAACAAAGGCTTCCATTAATTTCAAATACTGAGCCTCTAAAAATAAAGTTAGCAGCTCATATAGCAAGGCCATTTTTTATACTACATAGGAAAATCTTTCGTGCAACTTCATTACCAAAAATAGAAGAGGAAAATCTTCACTTCTAAATTTTTGGTTTTAAAAATATAATTTAGAGTCATTGAATCCCTGTGGAAATGAAGATTATCTTATATCCAGCCACTGATGTGTGTGCCGAGTTCTTGGCAGGCACAATCGGTTAAGAATAACACTTTCCTGCTTTTATAAAGCAGCAGAAGGGCCTAGTCCAGGATGACTTTCAAGCACAGCATAGATGTCGATGTTTTTGACTTTGTCGTAATCAATTAACATTGTATTTACTCAAACGTGTAGCTAGGACTTAATTTTTTTTTTTGACATAGACAAATCTTAAATAAAGATTCAAATGTGGTAAGAAAACAGGAGGCTAAATTGTTTTGATTGTGTCTTAGGAAACATTTTTCTAAGAAGTGTTGCAAGAAGAATATTTTCAGATAATTTCACTTTTTTCTCTACATCTATATTGTTATAACTAAATATGTCAGAGTTGTAATATAAAAGCTTCAGAAACCACCAAGCCAATACGCAGCAAAAATGTAAGGGATTTAAGTCTTAGCTAAATCATGCAATAATACTAATGTATTAAGTGTCATAAATTATCTATACCAACATTGTATCAGCACAATTCCAAGTATTCTGAATGGAATGGAGAGAATTAAAAAAACTTACTTCATGGTAACAAGTGTGGTTGTTGTAATTACTTTATTATAAAAATGAGTGGCAGAAACGGGTCTAATTAATATTCTGATCTTAAATGAACTTACTCTTAAAAGTAGATCACCGGTTAAATTTAAAATTCTTAAACTCTGTCTCATTCAAAAGTTAGCGTCATAAAATAGGTGAGAAAACAAAGTTTGAAGAGTATGCTGTATTAATTTTTTTTATAAAGATAATAATTCCTTCTCAAGTCCTGATAATTCTATTGAGTATAATAAAAGTTCTCTGTAGAAATAGCACATGATTTATGAATGCATAACTGTCTTTTGTGTATATATGTGGCATTTCATGCTGGTAAGGGAAAATACTAACAATTATTAAAAGAGCTACCTATTAAAAGGCAGTCAACGTATAGTATTATTACTGTTGTCAAGTTAACTGTATTTTCTATGGGTACTCATTACACTGTTTCTTCCCATCCTGATGATTGTATATCAGGCAGATCATGACTAATCAGGAAAAGGATTTTCACACCCTTTCTTCTTGCCCCTACTTGTTCAGGCAGTCACCAACTTTTAGCAACATCAACTGTGGTGTCTGATGACAGTGAAGAATGTTGCTAGGAGGCCCAAAAAATTCTTTGGCTGTAACTTCCCTCTCGAGTCAGCTGCTGTGGCAATTTTCAGAGTTGCCATGTTATAGTTGGAGTTTTTTGCACTTCAGGATTGTGGCCTGTTGCAGTGTTGCTCTTTGACTTCAGGCTCCTGCTGCATCATGGAGATTCTTTCAAAGTTGGTGAGGAATTCAGCCCCAACTCTCTCCATATCACTAGACTATGCATTTACAGATTTATTTTTTTAATCAGTAAAATGTTTTCTTTTTCTCTGCCATGCTGATTGAGCCCTGATTATTGTTTCCTTACTTCTTTAAAGCAAAAGGCATTTCATAACGTACTATCAGACTGCAGGTAGAGAGAGGTTGTGGGAATCGGATTTGACCTCATTTCTAGGATATTCTCCCTATTCTCCGCCTGGAACTCCAGAAGGATTTTACCACATAGAGCTACATGGCTGAAAAATGTTCACCTGTATGAGTAATACGCAGCATGTGAGAGGAGCCAGTTAAGCCAGCCCAAACTTCTTTGCTTGGGGCAAAACTGGACTGAAGAGGGTCTCTTCTGCAGCTGAAGCAGATTAAACCATCTGAATGTTGGCTTTTTCTTTTTTTCCCCCCTCCACCACAACTGCATACTGAACATCAATAATGTATGGATGTGCTTCCTTCATAGTGTTTGTAAAGTTTCGCTGTAACTTTCTTCTGTGACTTTTACTTTGTGGTTCTAAATAATTTGCACTGTTCATTGCTTACCTGTTTAGCAGATGACTTATGTGCTGGCTGTCATTCACAGTGTTGAAGCATTATTGCAATTTTGTATTTTGCTTAGCTAATTTTTATCATTAAGCATTATTTTCCTTTTTTGTCAGTAATGTTTTGTGAAGAAGTTAAATGTCTTTCAGGAAGTCCAGCATAATAATCTGCTGACCTGTTCTCTTTTTCTAGTATTTCATTAACAGGCTCTTAACCCAATGTCTTATTAGTAGGTTTGGAGAGTACTGAATTCTAAATGCATTAATTATTCTATTTTCAGGAAGCTACTGATATTTTGTTTTTTTTTAGTGATCACTTCTGTTTCATAGCACTATTTTTACTTGCCCCTTCAACTAGTGTTACCAAAGTTTGTTAGCATTTAGTTCTTAAAGACACTTCTGTTTCTTCTTAAGGATTACAAGCTCAATGTCTGCAACTTCATCCCAGAGTTCTGTAATTGGCACATGAATATTCAAGTTTCTAAATTGACTAGAAGTATTCTCAAGGGTAACTTCTTTCGAAAATCTTTAAATCTTTCTTAGATTTTAAAATTATTGTTAGGAAAATGTCTTTGTTACTACAGAAGGTATGGGAGTCATATCTGAGGGTTATTAAATGCAGAATGGACAGATGATTAGACTGTTGGGTGATAGTTTTTCTGCTACTCTTTCAGAAGTCACATTTTTATAGCTGATTGCAGGAACTAGCCAGGAGGAATAAACAAATTTTTGTTTCAACAAGACTGCTTCCCAATGCATGGGGAAAGTCAGGATTGTATTCTTCGTGTTGATCTGTTGATTGATTAACATCAGGACATCATCAAGTAGTAGTTTTTCCTGTTACTGTGGTCTGTTGATTATGTCTGTGTGGGACCATGAGCGTAAACTCATGTTAGCAGCTCAAAGCCATCATTTCTGGAGAGGAAAGAGCAGCCACATAACTATCTTCCTCAGAAGTAATTTTTTTTACCTTAAATATAATGGTCTGGTTTTGTTCAGTGGATGTACATATTTCACAGTTGCAGAGTAAATTGCATACACTTTAATATTGATTTGAATATGGGGCACTGGATCTACTTTTTCACTAGTCAGGTAACAAGGAAGGAGTTTGGCAGTTTACTGTCTGACAACCCAGCATGTGCTGTTTGGTTTTCTGTGAAGTTACTAAAGAAGTGATTGCAATGGTTATAACCACTTTTGCTTTCTGCTGGTTTACAAATAGATGACTGTTAACATCATAGGTAGTAATTCAGGATGCAGCATAGACAAAGTATGTTGGTAAAAGCTAATGCAAACCAAAATCTTTGGTAGAGGAACTGGTAAATGACAGTACAAAATATTTCCTTTTTCAGTGCTAGCAAACCAGGGTTTGTTTTCTTGCTGTTGAAAGGTTGTCAATAAAGTCTGTTGTTTTTTATATGCATCTGTCTGTGTGTATATATACACACACATACGCTTTAGAAACTTTGATTATGTTTGCCTAGCATGAACAAACGAAAGAATATGTGATGTGCCGCAGTCACTCACTGTTTCATCTGGAAAACCAGAACAATCAGCAAATGTGCTCAGTGCTTTATACAGTATATTTTAGTGAGGAAGTAAAGCCAAAATTAGTAAAGTGAAGCTGAAGTGAATCATTAAGATAACAGCAAAAATATTGGGAAGTGTCTTAAACAGATACAAATCTAATGCTTTCAAACTTCCTTTTTAGGAAAGGGTTGTTGGATATAGTCTGGGAGAACTGGATAAAAACCAAATACTTTGGTTTTGTGGAGAAGACACATTCTTTTCTTCTTGCTTTTTCCTGTTGTGTCTCTACCAGAATAGATAAGATCTTGTCAAAAAGTTTGTAGAATTCTCTTGTGCCGCTCTAGTCTGAGCTTCTATGAGGAGATGGTGATGTTGCCGGCGTGTGGCTCTTTTGTGTTTTATAGATAACCAGATGTCATATTTGTGAGTTAAAGTATCTTAGAAGGCAGGGGGGTTAGAGTTAATCAGTATGTTTCTGTAAAAGTTTGGAAATGACCCAAATTTTAATCAAATTGATGCTTGCTTACAGCACAGTGCTTCATGTAAGAGACAGAATGATGTGACTGGAACTTAAGACTTCATTGATAAGTGGTTCTTAGTTGTATGTGGAGCTTTTTAAGCAGAGAGAGGAAAGAAAGGAAGAGATTAAGTGACTTTAATAGGTGATGGATAAATCTCTTTAAGAGTGCGAACACATGAAGAAATTCCAAAGTTTATCTTTGGTATACCACTTTCAGACTGTTTACTTGGAAATCACAGTTCACAGAACATTTTGCATGCTACTCTGAGATCTTGAAAAGATGTCAGCATCTACATCTTGCAATGTTGCTTTAAACTTTCATTTTTTTTGCTTACAAATCATTGGATAAGGTTTACCTTGGACAATGAATTTAGACTTTCCTTATCTAGAGGTTAAGATAAAATGAGCATAGTCCAGGTGAAGTTAAATGCCCCTTTTTTATATTCAAGAAAATAGAGGAATTACCTAACTGAATCTGGTTATAATTGTCTGTCTTGTTCAACAGTCTACTGTGAAGAAGGGTTAGTTTCAGAATGAATAATGTCATGCAAGAAGATTTCTGTGTGGTCGTAGGTTGAATGAAGTATTTGTTTCTCTCTGAAAATGCCAGCACTGAGGAGTGAAAAGCTTGTACTCAAGAGATTTGTTTAAAAGCTGCCTTTCTGTGAAGGATGGATTCTGAAATTGCCATCTATTCACAATCCAGATTATTCAAATAGATGTTTTTCCTCAATGTGAGAGGAATTTTGACTTTGGTTTAGTGTGGAGAATCCAGTCACCCAAGGGAAAGTCACAGAAAATGCCTTAAATACAGCTATGACCAAAAGACAGCACTGAAGATAAACTAAAAAGTGAGCTTGATTAAGGAAGATTTCAGGGTAGAAGCTTACAGTTAAGAATACAGGACAGATTAATTTTATTTTAATTGTATTTATTTCCGTTTTGCTATCCTATACTGTTATTTTACCTATAACTTCTTTTCAGGCATGTGTGCTCTGGAATCTTGCTCTGCTACAACTCACTCAGTGTTTTATTGCTGAGGTACGTTTGAGCTTAGAAGAAGACACAGCCACATTCAATTTTTTTTTCTTGTTTTGAACCTCTCCAATGTGTTCCTTATTTTTAAAGGCTTTTTTTTTTGTTGTTGTTGTTGTTGTTAAAAATTGGCCAATATGGCACAAAGCTGTGAAAATCTGTTTGTTTTAATCTCTGCCTCTGGTTTGATTTTTATGTTGACAGTCATACAGACTTTTAAGGGATATTAATTTTCTGTCAAGCATGATGTGTTACTTTTGAATTCTTTCATTTTTGGGGGTGAAAGGTATCCAGAAAGGATTACTTGATTGTTCTGTCATTCACTTACTGTAAAACCGGAGATTTCTAGGTTACCAAAGAACAGTGCTTTCTTAGAAGACATTGAGTAAAGGATTTGGTGATGGTCTGGAATATATTATCCTTCTTTAGGGAAAAGAGTTATGTTGTGTACTTGTTCAAAAGCTTCAGTATCTTGATTAACACAGCATAACCCATTTTTATAAGGGATATATGTATATTTTGCTGATAGTCTACTAAGTATTTTGCTTCACTGAGGTTTGTTAGTTCACACTATGTTGTGAGCTACAGATTTACTTTGCTTGGTGGGTGGATTCAGGTTAAAAAAAGTACACAACTGCAGGATTGCTGGTGTTATGATTCACTAAATTGGTGGGGAAAGAATATGTCTTGTATATACTAATTCGTAGTCCTGAGATAACTGGAAAATGTTATGCAGTTCAGTATCGGAATGGCGTTGTCCAATTCACTTAATTTTATATCCTTCCTGAGGTGTTTACACAAATATTAAAAGGAGCCAAAATTCGAGAGCTGTATAAGTAGAATCCTTTAGATACCTTTTCACAGTGTTTTCTTTACCCTTCTGCTGCTGTGTAATGGTTTACAGTGCCACTGGAGAATTAGCATTTAATTCAGACTGAAGTAATGTATTTGCTGCACTTTGAGTAATTTCTTTCAAATTAGCTCTGCTTTGAGCAGAGAATTGTACCAAAGGACTTTTAGACTTTCTCTTCTGTCCCTTACAACCTGAATTATTCTACCCTTCAGTTGCTTTGTACTTTGCTAATGCAATATTTAATTTTGCAAGACCCTTCAGGAAAGGAGTTATCTTTGGTGTTGGTGCAGCCTAGCAGTTGCCCTCCATTAGGGAGGATTTGTTGAAAAATACTAGATTTCTTTAAGTTGTGATGCTATTAGAATTTCTTGAAACTTAACACATTTTTCTGATTCCACTGGGGTCAGAAGACATGTGCAAACCCATGTTTATTTAACTAATCTTTAACCCACAGCATGTTGTCAGGTGATCATTATTTGAAGAAAAAAGAAGCATGAATGTATAAATACATATATATGGTACATGAAAAACGAAACAGTGTGGCTTAATGTTTTATTTTAAGCAGAAGAGGGGATATAGTGCCTTAAAGTGAAGCTAAGAAGGGCTTCAAAGTGGTTCTAAGGCAGGTAATTAAGACACCAGTAGTCATTATATATAACTTAAAATCCTTGCTGAAATCAAATCTTCCAAACAAAATCATAGTTTTATATAAGACTTCAGTACTGAATTTCTTAAAAGTACTTTAAAATGCAAATAATGAGTGGAAAACTTAAAGAGCTAAATAACAGGACTTAATTTTATTTTTATTTTTAAATGTGCACAGATCCATTGTAATGCATTTCTTCCTGGTTTGATGGGAATAGATGTGAAATTAGAATGCTGCTGGGTCCCTCTAGTGGTATGAAATGCTGGGTAATACTTTCAGGTAATGCATAAATAGAGGATGATTTGTATCATGGAAGACCTTAGAAATACGGTTATAATTGGCATGTGAAATTGACTATTTCTTTCAAATATTTACCAGTAGTGGAAACTTTCAGATATGCCAGGTTTGGAGGTAGTTTCTGCTGTGTAAAAATGATAAATGTGTAGTTGGTCTGAACATCGAAAAATTGTGAGAGATTACTTCCGTAAGAGAGATTTCCTTGATTTTTATTTTTGGGAAAAAACTCCTCTAGTGGACCTATGCACCATAAACTTCTGATTTCACGTTCAAACATAAGAAAGATCAACTCAACCCTAGCTATTCTATGATTGTATGATTCTCTCAAATGTTTAATTCCTTTTTCTGTTAGTGGCAGTGATTCTGAGATCCTCAGTTAAGCTCCTTCTAGTGGGAATAACAAAATTAAATTCTTTTTATCACTAATAATTTCTTATTTACCTTTTGGGCTGTAGCAGGGAAGAAATGGGTGTTTAGTTTTTATGCTGGATAGCCATGTTTCGACCAGGACCCCATCAGAGGCTCCTAGTCTTTATCTTTACATTAAAAGAAAGTTGAAACTTTTTGCTACAATTTAAGGTTTCTATTAATAAGAAGTTAAACTAAACCATAGTTAAGTTGTCATTCTTCCTTTTGTTGTCTGCCCTTGCAATATGAAAGATGCAAAAATTCAGGGAATAAATATATTGGTATATTATGATTTTGTGATTGTCACTTGTCTTATTTTGTATTTTTATTTCAGCATGAGAAAAATAAGTATTTAATGTCCCTGTGAGATGTGATAAAATTACTTCTTTTTTTTAGGTTTTCATAAAGTACAGCACACTTAAAAGATTGGGAGTGGGAAGAGAGATTAAAATAAGTATCTTGGAATACAGATGAAATCTGTTGCATGAAGGCAACTCACATGATTTTATTTTATTGCTGTATATGCATAACTGTAGCAAAATAACTGACGTTAGTAAACAGAATTATTCCTTTTGTTTCTTAGAGACTTTTTTCATAATACCAGTATCTCACTTAAAATATCTAGAAACAAGAATATAATCATTTTAATAATAATAATAAAAAATCTTGGGAGTAATAAATAGGTGATATTCTAACTGAAAGTGGGGCACGAAGAATGAAGAAAAGAAGAAGAATGTCATAGGAGAGCTGCTGTTGACTAGGCACAAAGGCCTAGTTTGTCATCTGGTTTCTTGCATTGAAGGGACTTGTGAATGCTTTTTAACAAGCCCCATATCCTGACTTTGCTTTCATTCTGTTTCAGTTCTCAAGGCTGTAAATGTCATGTATGTTTATTTTTCTCATTCTAGTTTGTCCTTAAACTGTCCTTATTTCTTAGGAGTAAATGGTCACTATTGGATTTTAGAAAGCTATTTAGCACGCTGAAAGCTCCAAATGAAATGACATTTGGGCTGGGAGGAGGGATGGTTTTGCAGCATGCTTTTTCTTGTGCAAATGTAATGCATTCTTTATTCTTCACCACCTTCTTTCCATTATAAATACATTACTGAACCTTGCTTTGGTAGGGCCTCTGAAATTAGCCTCTGAAATTAGCATCTCGTTTCGTGACTCGTGATAGAAAGAGGGTAGGTTGACATTCTCATATTAATCATGCATATAAATGAATTTTCTGCTTGTACCAGGAGGGGAATGCCAAGTTTCCATCACACAACTGTATCATTCAGTTTACCAGTCCTTCCTGCAAACTTGCCTTTGCTGGTCTGCCAGAACCACAAAGGGGCTGACTTTTGTATCCTTCATAATAATTTATCTGTGAGGAAGAGGAAACTGCATGCATGGATGTTATCGCTGTTCCTGCAGCTGAAGAATCTATGTGGGGTTTTTTCCCCTCTCCCCCACTCCCCCTTCCCTGAAAGCTAGCTATTTTCTTTTTCAGCCTCCCTTTTACATTAATTACCTGTCAAACCTCCACATCTGACTTGCCTA
Organism: Coracopsis vasa; assembly: GCA_026283785.1. Lineage (NCBI taxonomy): Eukaryota > Metazoa > Chordata > Aves > Psittaciformes > Psittacidae > Coracopsis > Coracopsis vasa. The sequence continues at coordinate 3,589 of JANHGB010063716.1, read as the reverse complement.
TTCTTAATTGTCCTGTGGAAAACGTTTAGCTGTTAAAGAGAGCAATTGGCATAGTCCCTCTGAATTAGCTGTTCTGGAACTGCAGAGGGCTGGCAAGGCTCAAAATCTATTTTCTCATTTGGAAGTTATTCTAATCATTGCAGATCTACATGATAAGGTCAAGCTGTTCTTACCTAACTTGGGTTCAACATGTGGAATGAATAGTAGTTCAAAGGGAAGGGCAAAGCCCTGATCCTGGGGAGGAACAATCCCCCAGCATCAGCACAGGCTGGGGGCTGACCAGTAGGAAAGCATCATGGCAGAGAAGGACCTGGAGGTCCTGGTGGGCACCAAATTGAATGATGTGTCCTTGCTGCAAAGAAAGCAAGTGGTGTCCTCAGCTACATAAGAGGAGTACTATCAGCTGTAGAAGGAGTTGATCCTGGCCCTTTATTCAGCACTGATGAGGCCACACCTGCAGTGCTGTGTCCAGGTTCGGGCTCTGCAGTACACAAAGGAGATGTGGGCATAGTGGAGAGAGTCTGATGAAGGGTCAGGAAGATGATTAAAGGGTTGATTAGGAGGGTCTGAAAGAACTGAGACTGTTCAGCCTAGAGATGAGAAGGCTCAGGGGGGATCTCATAAATTTATATAAATACCTGAAGGGAGGGTGCAAAGAGGATAGAGCCAGGCTTTTTTCAGTAGTACCAAGTGGCAGGACCAGAGGCAATGAGCACAAACTGAAACACAGGAGGTTCTCTCTGAACTTCGGGAAACACTCTTTCACTGTGAGGGTGACCAAGCACTGGCACAACTTGCCCAGAGACGTTGTGGAGTCTCCGTCCTTGGAGATATTCAAAAGCCACCTGGACATGGTCCTGGGCAGTGTGGTCTAAGTGGCAGAGATGATTTCCAGAGGTCCTTTCCTAAATCAGCTGTTCTGTGATTCTGTAATAGCAGCATTGCTAAAGGAAAGCTGGAATACAATAGGCTTTTTAGTTTGTTTGAATTACATCAGCTGGAGCAGTACTCTTTCTTTTTTATGAACACAAATACAGGTGGAGTGCAGGCATGTTCTGCCAAGGATTAACAGGTGGCGTCTGTGACAGACTTATTTGTAGCATGACAACAAAAGCAGGTGTTTGTTAACTATAGATCTGTAAAAGTACTTATGATCAAGAAAACTATTTGCACTTCTAGAAGAGTGCTGATTTCTCCTACTTAAATGATTATTTTACTGAGATTTAGTGAAATTCCTGGATTTTCTATGTAACTGGACATTTTAGATCATTTTATCACCTAAATATACCCATTCAATATGATTTTATTTCCGACCTAATGACTTCTGTTCTGAAATGCTGTTTTAAGGGACTGGATCAAAACTGAAGGGGTAAAACTTCTTACCTGAAGCCTACGCTGCATGAACAAGAGCAGCTGTATTGCTCCCTGCTTTTCTGTTCTGCAGGGTGGCAGTGCTCAGACTGTAACCTCCTGTTAATGGATGTGGTTGGAAATATTGGTAGAGTAGTGCAGTGTGACAGAATCTATTTGCATGCTGTACTCACGGATGTTGCTTTATAAGCAACCTTTATCATATGGAGTGTACCTCCTTAGGTAACTGATACAAAGATGGAAACTTCAGTATCTTGATGAAGAGTTTCAGCCACATCTGAAAGAATATTCCAGTTTTGTCAGTTTAATCTCTGTTAGCTGAGACTGATGTGAAATGCTCCTGCATTTTATTAGATATTCCGTGTTAGTGTAATTGTCAATTCTGTTCAGAGGCGCTTTATTAGTGTAGATTGGAAATAAATATATTAATGAGCTAATGTCGAGCAGAAAGTACATTAGAACTTCAGCAAGGAGAGAATTTATGTGGGTGATGATTTATCTTCTGTAGAATTAAACTGCTTTCACTGGAAATCACTGAGTTTTTTAACTGATGTTGTTAGTAAGACCACATCTTTCCCAGTAAAATATTTTATACTGACTAAAAGAACAAAAATTGTAACTGCTTACTTCCACAATTTCTAATATGCCTTGTTCTTAGAAGGACAAGAGGTCTGTACTACAAAGCTGAGCTCATTTTGGTATTGAGGATCTGCATTTTTGGAAGTGAGCATCTTTGCACTGACTTTCTTACCTAATAGCTTTTTTTTTTTTTTTTTTTCATATGACTAATTTTGGACAGAATGAGGGAATATCAAGGTTATTGACTGCTGGTTATATAAAACTGCTGTTTGGGGTACTGCTGAGAAGCAAGTAAAGATTAAGCTTGGTATTATATATTTCCGAATGAAAATACCTGGCCTCTTGCAGAGAAACTGGCTATGTGTAGTTTGATCTTCAGGTTTCTAAACCACTTCAAGTATATCAAATGGAATTGAACATAAGCTAGCATCAGTCATTTGAACAAACCAGTAATGAGAGTAAAGCAAAATATTCACATTGATCTTTGAAAACAGGCTACACCAATTTTCTGTAGTGTTTTCACTGTCCTAGAAAAGGGAATTATATATGCTGCGAAGATAAATGTGGTACTTGTCTGGCAGAAGAGAGATTCTGAACATGATTGTCTGCAAATGCACCGAAATCTCTTGAATGTATTTAAAACTTTGCCACTAAAGTTGGAATTTCTGAGCTTTAAAATCTGTGTTAAAAGTTATTTGTATGTACTCAAAACCTACTCATAACTCCTGTATCAATACAATTACTGATGTGCTTTTGCTGGTGTACATATCTTATGCGATTCGCTGGGGACAGCGATTGGATATGTATATGTGAGAGCAGTTCTCCAAAAAGCAGCTTTGTAGTACTCTGTGTTTTAACACAGAGTTTCCATAGTATTGCTGTCCTTTCAATAGCAGAGTTGCTTAAAGATAAGTTTCAGCTTACAAATATTTCTTTTTCTTCACAGAAAAGTTTTTCTCTGTATTTACTGTTAATAAAAACACGTGTATTTGCAGCTGAAATGTTTGACACACACAAAAATTGCATCACCTTTGTTGTACCAAACTTCCCTCAACAGTCATCTTTTTGGTGAAGGTTTTTTAGAGAGAGTATTTATGTTCTTGTTTTTTGTAGCAAATTCTGAAATCGAGGTGTCTGTGTCTGCAAGAAATGTGAGAAGGTTGCTTAGTTTCCAGCGATACCTGAGATCTTCCCGTTTTTTCCGTGGTATCACTGTTCCAAATTCTTCAAACATTTTAGATGATGATTATAATGGACAAGCAAAGGTTGGTTGCTTGATTTTTATTTTATAAGTATGTCTTTTAAAGTGTTTGCTGGTATGTAACTACATCTCATGTTAAAAGTGCAAGCAAATAAGCACTTTAGGCATGTACATTTTTATATATGTGTATTTTGATTTGTGTGTGTATATATCTGTATATATCTTAATAAGTCCAGCCAAAATTTTCTAATGTTTTCTGACAAACTCCTTTAATGCCCACAAGTTTACTGGGATAATTTTAAAGCTTTCATGGCTAGTGTGCTATTGATTTGTTTGTTTATATATAAATAGTGAATGTAGGATGCCCTTTAGTAATTGAAGATAAACTGAAGAAAGGAAAATGTATCTGTATTTAAGAAATCTAATAGGTCAATGTGT
>JANHGB010063710.1:0-12386 GCA_026283785.1 Coracopsis vasa | reverse complement strand
CCCATCCCTGGCAGTGTTCAAGGCCAGGTTGGACACAGGGGCTTGGAGCAAGCTGCTCTAGTGGAAGGTGTCCCTGACCGTGGCAGGGGTTGGAGCTGGATGAGCTTTGAGGTCCTTTCAACCCAAACCAGGCTGGGATTCCATGATTCATGCAGAAATGCAAGTAACTGTTAAAAGATTCAAAACTTCCAACAAAACCAAAACAAACCCCTCGAAAACCCAACCACCACAAACCTGTACAGATTTCTTTTCCTGAGCTGTGGAAGATTTGTTGCTCTGTGTCTGAGAACGTAACAATACTGATGGGATAATTGTAACCTTAAGTAACTCTGCACGGGAAGAGATGCACTGCAGGGGTGCCTGCTCCTGCGGCTCGGGGCCTGCTGAGGATACCATGGTTCTCCCACTGGCCTTTCCCAGGAGGTTGCCCCGGGGTTGTGGCATTGCTGTTCCTGTGAGGAGGAGGGAGCTGGGAGCAGGGTGCAGGTAACGTTACCTCTTTGTCAGCATGAGGCTGGGAAGCATCTTGGATGCCAAACACACAAGCCAAGACCCAGCAGGTGAGCTGCAGTCTCAGTGGTAACATCCTGGAGGAGGACCTCTGTTAATTAAAAAGGAAATGATAATTAGTATCTGGTCCCACATTTGCTTCTCATCTCAAAATACTGGGGATTTAACATATAGACCTGAGCCAATACTCCATCATTTCCACTATGGAAACGTTTGTTCTTATATAGAAATAGTGCAGCTATTTATGTCTCATTTCCTACTGTGAGTGTCATCTTTGAATGTGACATTTCCCACTCAGCGGAAGCTTTCCCTCCCTGCTGCACACTTGTGAACGACTTAAATTTATGTACAAAGGCTTTTCTTCTTCTCAGCCACATTTGAGCTCTGGTTGAGCATTCCCAGTCGCTTCCTGGGGTCTCCTTTCCCTGTTTCCTTCCCCCACTTCTTTGCCAGGGCAGCCAGGACCCGCCACTGCTCCAGGCTGCAGATGGATCCCAGTGGGAAGGTGCCAGGACTTCTCAGCTGTGGCTTTCTGCAGATATTTCTGGTGCCTGCATTGTGGGGTGCAATAAGCATCCTGTACCCTGAGGCTGCCCAGTCCACCCACGAAGCAGAAGCACCAAAAATGCAACTTTATCTTTTCTTGAGAGAATGAGGTGGCTGACGGCAGAAAGGGAAGATCCCTTCTTAAGGGATGATCAGAACACTGAGCTTCCCTCTGCCAGAGAGCAGAGGTTCTCACTTGCATGGACTAGTGAAGTTTTATATGGAAAGCACAAGCTGCGTTGACTGCTTGGAACATCATGATCTTCACCGTACACCAGCATCATCTCCCTCCTCTCTTCCCATCCATGGGCTCTCTGTCAGCTCCTGGTTCAGGGTGACTCCCTTTCCTTTCTCTCTGGTTATGTCATAGGAGGTCTGTGTGCTGGTTTACATAAAGCAAAACCCCTCTGGAGCTTCTTCCCTCAGTGAAACTTTCCCCAGCCTCCTCAATGGCATTACTAAATGTCCTCAGTGCTTGAATTCCTGACAGATGTGCCAGGGTAAGCACCAGGAATGCCAGTGATCGCTCCGCATTGTCTGTCCTCCCCTCCACAGAGCAGACACTGGGAATCGCAGCAGGCTGGGGACTTACTACTGATCAAACTGAGGAAAACCACTGTCTTCAAACTGGAGAATGTAACTGGAAAATCAGGAGCTTTAAACCTGCCTAAGAGCACGTTGCCTACTTACCTCCATCGGAGATGGAAATGGCGGTATCTGTCTCAGCCTGCCAGGTTTATCTTGTCACATGGACCATAAACAAGGTGACAGATTAAATCTCTTCAGTGATGTTTATCATCTGAATCACTGCCTGCTCGTTTGCCTGGGCCCTAGCAGCGCCTGAGCTGCCAGGCAAGCTGAAGTAACAATCAGTTTGACTCATGAAATAAAGGTGCAAGTGCTCAGCTTAGCTGAGAGCCCTGAATTTCTGCACTAAGATGATGGACTGTCAATAAACGTCAGTAATCTTCTCAGGGGTGTGCAGCAAAGATCGGGAAATGGCTTGGATGTGATGCTTAGGAAGGGGAGATGGGCAAAATGTTTTATCTGGATCTGTGCAAAGCAAGGTCATTTCATCATCTCTGAGGAAAACTCAGTGTTTATAGGATGCCGCTGTACTCATTTGTGCCCTGTAAAGGTGTTTGGTCTGGTAAAATGTACTTATGGCCCTCTAGTGACAAAGAGCACGTAGAGGGAGATTTAAATTTCCTGCTGGGGCTAGTTCCTAGCTGTCAATCAAGACAAATTCACGTTGGTACCTTCTGAACAAGCCAGTTGTGGAGTGGAACTAGAGGAGTCCCTCCGAGGGCGGCTGCACTGGCTCGCAGCAGGAGCCTGCAGTGCTGATGCATTGCAGAGCACTGCCTGACTCCAGGCTGCACATGGTTATGAAACACTGCCCAGCACCAGCAGCTCTGTTTGGTGTGGATGAGAGGGTGAAGTGAGGAGGAGGAGGAGGAGGAAGAGGAGAAGGAGGAGGAGGATGCCTCTGCCAAGGGAGAGCCTTGCCTGAGGCGATGAACACACACAAACCTGAGTCCTTGCCTGGGTCCCTCGTGTGGTGCTCCTGGGGTTTTGCTTGTGGTTTCACTGTATGGTTGGGAGCCTCCCTGGAAAAGCCATAGGTGTGGGGCTGGTTGGACTTTGCAGCATAAAGATGTCCCTGCCCGTGGCAGGGGGCTGGAACTAGATGGTCTTTAAGGTCCCTTCAGCCCAAACCATTCGTGATTCTCTGATTTATTAACTCCTGTAGCAGTCCTCAGCAGTGTCCCTGGAGGGCTGCATTCACCTGCCTGTAGGGCCCATCTGCACTGCAGCTTCTCTAAGCCCTGAGGGTGGACGGGGACTTGGAGACATATTTTGGACTCAAATCCAGGACCATCTGATTTGATCCCATTTTGAGGACGTGTGGATGTGTGTGGATGTAATTTTATATTTCTTCTAATACTGATAGTTTCTGTACCATGAGGTCCTGAGAGCTGGTGTTCTGATTAGTACAGCTCTGCCTGTGCTGATGCAGAGAGTAACTTGCACCCCCTGCCTGTGTTTTATCTTAGGAGCAGGAATGGTGGTCGACTGGGAACAAGAAACCGGGCTCCTGATGACGTCAGGAGATGTGAGGATAATCCGGATCTGGGACACAGACCGGGAAATGAAAGTACAGGTAATACCTGCCTGTTTGTCCCATTCCCCTTTCCCCTTCCAGAGCAGGTCCCATGCGAGGAGTTACCCTGTGCACAGCCACCGTGTCTGAGAGTCATCTGTGAAGAGCTGAGAGGTCTGCTTAGAGCATGTTAGGAGGGAAATGAAAATCCACACGTGCTTGGCAAGTATGTCAGGTCCTTCCTGGAAGCTGCTGCTGTTATTCCACAGCAGCGTTTGAGGAAGGTGAGGTGGTGAAAGCAAGAGCAGGCACCAGGATGCAGACAGGGTCCCCTGGTAGTGTGTCATTGAAATGGCATAAAGATTCTTGAGGAAATTCAGTGGCGAGGTGGGGTGGTGACAGAGTGTTCGGATGTACTGCTGCCAGCTCTGGAGGCACACAGAGCCAACAGCAGAGCAACACTGCCAGCCAAAGGCCTGGTTTCAGGAATGCTGCATCCATGAGGAGAACACTCATGTACCTGCTTAGTCCACACCTGAGTCGGGACCTTAGTGGTCTACAGGATGGAAGCACGAGTGTTCCTGCTTGTCACATGCAGCCCATGGAATTGCTGCCAGCTTGGGCCAGTCTGACTCAGGTCAGGGTTTGCTCCGTGTTGTCTGATCCAGGTGTCAGAGCACGGAGGTGCCCATGAACCTGTCGGCACCTCCCTCAGTGTCAGACCTGCACTGGGGCACCCAGGGGTGCTCACATCTCACTGCTGCAACCAGGCAGCAGAAAGCAGCGTTTCAGTCATGCTGTGCACTGCAGTGGGGCAGAGATGCTGCAGACATTCCTGTCAGTGCAACTCAAATGGAAGTTCCTCAGGAATTCCAAGGAGAAGCAGCAGCTGGTCTGTGCGGATGGAGTCACCGCGCTGCAGAAGGAAGGAAGGCTGGTGTTCAAAGCTTCTAGAAATTAATTATCCTTGAATGAACATTAATTACAACATTTGACCCTGCAATGCAGCATAATTAAGCTTATGTTAATCTTAATTACTTTCACATATAACTTTTTCTATGCAAATTAGGGAACAGCAGAATTCAGGAGGTGAAAATCTTTTAAACTACGATGATTAATGATTGCACCGGAAGTAGCTAAACCCATGTTGTTTGGTTTCTAATTGCAAAGATGGGTTCTGTTGAAATTCAAGGGATTGAAACTTCCTGACTCAGTAACACTGGAAAAGTGAAATTCAGCACGAGGAGCAGAGAAGCTCTGTAATCCAAGCCAATAAAGGCTCCTTCCCACTCTTTGAACTCCAGAAGCGTTCCTTGGGAAGCATGTGAGGTGTAGCTGAAGAAACAAGTACTTCATTTTCACTTCTGCTGATTGTTCCTGCTTCAAAGGCAGGATCTGGGTTTGGGCAGTGGAGGAGCTGCTGAGAACAGCCCTAAAGGCTGGAGCCTCTCACCAGCAGCTGCGTTGCTCAGCTGGGAACAGCAGCGGGGAAAGGTGAATGTGCTCAGAAGCAAAAATAGGACCAAAGTGTGAAATGAGCTAATGCAGCTCCAGCCTGCCTCTGGATTGTTACCCTGCTTCCCTGTGCTGCTTAGAACCTTGGAGTCTCGGAATGATTTGGGTTGGAACAGACCTTAAGGTCAGGGACACCTTCCACTAGAGCAGGTTGCTCCAAGCCCCTGTGTCCAACCTGGCCTTGAAGACTGCCAGGAATGGGACAGCCACAGCTTCTGCATAAGACTTTAGTGACTTGAAGACATGGTCTGAGCGTGGCTTTGCTGTGCTTTCTCCTCAGGACATCCCCACTGGAGCAGACAGCTGTGTGACCAGCCTCTCATGTGATTCTCATCGGTCACTCATCGTGGCGGGGCTGGGGGACGGCTCCATCCGCGTCTTCGACAGGAGGATGGCTCTGAGTGAATGGTAACCCCCGTCCTTCCCCACAACTCACCCCTCACCTTCTCCTTCCTCACCTTCCCTCCTCCTCCTCCCCTTCACAATGTTTCTGTGCTTGTTCCGCAGCCGCGTCATGACCTACCGGGAGCACACGGCCTGGGTGGTGAAAGCGTACCTGCAGAAACATCCTGAAGGCAACATCATGAGTGTCAGGTAACAGATTTGACTGTTTGAGCTCTTTTCTCCTCAATACAATTTGGTTTTCTATTTCAATCTCGCCTCTGGTACTTCACAAGCTGAGAGGATAAAGCTCTTCAGGTTGGTATTTGCTTCAGTAATTAACTCCTGCTCCAAACGTGGTGGAGGGAAGGCAAAATGAAATGTGAAGCTTCCCTTGGAAGCCTCTCAGAGTGGTTTGAGAGTAAACAAGAAGGCGTCTGCTGAAATCACTGTCACGAGGCGTGAGGGAGGAATGGAGTGAACCAGAAACCTGAGCTAGATATAGTATGTCTTATGGGTGGTTGTTCTTCATTGCCAGCATCTCCGTGGTGTCACTGGAGAGGGAACATGAGAGGGAAGATGGAAGGTGCATCTGTTGGACATATTGCTGTGCAGGATCACTTCTCTGTCTAGCAATTTTCTACATGAAAATTCATTTCTCCTGCCTGGTAAACACTGTGGAACACACAGCATATACTTGCTTGGCCCTTAAAGAACAGCAGAGTATTAGTTACTGTCACAAAGCCAGTGTTTGCACACAGAAAGGCTCCTTCTTGATGACAAACTGAAAACAAACAGGAATTTTCTGGGATTCAAAACATTCCTGAGGCGGGGGATGGGCCAGCACAAATGTATGAAGATTTTCAGCACAGGATTATGAGATGCAGCTGCCAGCTCACAGAGTTTTTAATCTTCCTTTCTGTAATCTCCTTCAGTAGTCCCAGGGGTCAGGCCCATATCTGTGGCCAGCCCAGTCTGGAGCTCGTTTTTTCCCTCTCCTCAGTGCCCTTCTCAGCATGTGGTGCTTTGTTCTGGATTGAAGAGACATGAGAAAATGGTGTGCTTCAAAAGACAGGTCAGGTCTCATTCCAGAAGAGCTGGGTTCGTTGAGCAAGGCACCTTGCTCTCAGTTTCTCCCAGTTTACTCTCTTCTTCAGTTGACAGCAAGATCCAAGAAAACCCAGTGTTAGGATGTAGTGAGGGGTTGACAAACTTGAAGATGTTGTGTTGCTTGTGGAGCAGTTCTCTCACTCTCAACCTCAACCTGAGCTTCTCTGAACCTTTTTCTCCAGACCAGAGGCAGGAGTTAGTAATGCAGGACTGGTGGCTCTGAGGACATTCTCCATTGCCTGGTGCTGGTTGACCATGTCATATTGGGTTCAACCACCTCTATCTATGTGCTAGTGCCACCACAGCACTTCTCATTAACTAGCAAGTCTGTTTCCATCAGGCCAGCCCTGCTGCTAGAAAATGACCTTAAACACCTTCTGAACTATCCTGGTTTTGTAGCTTAGCTGCTGTTGAACAGTAACAGGCAGCAAGAAATCAACTGGGATCTGTTTTCTACATAGTCTCCTCGTCACAGAACTTCACTTCCATTTTAAAGCTCTTGCATGGGTTTCCAATGCCTTCAGAACCATTTTCAAGTCTTAATAAAGGCTCCAAGCTTTAAATGAATTTACCATCTATTTGATCTCCTGCAAACAATATTTCCATCAAGTCTTTAGAATCTAAATCAACCTCAAGTTTAATTTGTCTTGAATTTAATTATGTGGCAGCTGGAGTTGCAGCTCTTGTGATGCTGTAAGTAATTCTGTAGAACAGCCTTTTGAGCAGTATTAGGTATTCCAGAGGTATAGAAACTGGGGGCAATGTGCTTCTTAATGCTTTTGTTGTTGTGAGCTCTGTGAGCTGATTAATAGTTGTAAGGCCATCAGTGACTTGGAAAAAATAACCCTTTCAAAGCTGTGGTGCCAGAAGCCTCAGTGCTGCTGCCATCAGAGCAAGATCCATGAGTTATGGATTCCATATTTCATTTCCATAAGACACTTTTCTGTTTGTCTTTCTGTGCACCACTTGACCAGTCCCTTACAAGGAGCTCACAACAGATGCACCGCAGCAAAACCTTCAGTCCTTGGTCCAGGGCTGTAGGAAAGATGCACCCTCTTCACATCAAACAGATGTGATTCTACTGATGTATTTCAGAGACGACTTAGCAAAATGAAATCATGGGTGTTTGAAAGGTGCTTGATCTGCTAAGCACAGAATCCTGTCCCTGCCATCATTGCTTTCCCCTGATGCAGTCTTTAATAGGATTGAACCATCGCCTGAATGTTTGGTTTGTTACATCTGGCCCACAGAGTACTTTGGACATGAGGATTTGTGCATCTGTGACCAGACATTTGGTGTAATGGATGGAACTGGCAGATCCCATCTGGTTAGAGTTCTCTAATACAATTTCCTACTGTGAAAAGAAGAAGGAATTCGGGCCTGACATGCAGTCTGGTGTATTGAGTATGACATACCAGTAAAGGCACTTGAACTCAGCAATGAGCTGTAAGTGATAAAAGTAATAACAGCTCACTCCTGAGGGCAGAGCTGCTTGCAAAGCACTTAATGCCTTGTGGATGGTACCAAATGTAAGTGGCATTGGTGGGAATTGAGCCGTACTGATGCGGAAGGCAAAGGCTGCATCTTCTCTATCCTGATCTTCCCGATGGAGGTGGTCAGCTCGCGGACAGGCATCTCCTGGGCTTTGGGGGCTGGTTGGGAGCAGCCTGACACTGTGGCACTCCTGTGTTGTAGTGTGAACGGCGATGTGCGGTTCTTTGACCCTCGGATGCCAGAGTCCATGAAGGTCCTTCAGATCGTCAAAGGGCTGACAGCCCTTGACATTCACCCGCAAGCCAACCTCTTTGCCTGGTAAGTTCTGCTTCCAACTCTTGCATCCCTGGAGAGGACAGTTTGTCTCCACAGACATCGCTCATGGGGTTTGGTTGGGTTTGTTGTTTGGTTTAACCTCACCACACACAGTGCAGTTTCTTTCCCATGTTGGCAGCTCAGGAATTTTATTCCTAGTGAGACCTCTGCACTGGTACCTTAGAGTGGTGATGCAGTCTTACCCTCCTGGGTCACGTGTGGGTAACATTGTTGTTACCATGTCCTCGGTGACACCATATTCTCTTGATTCCCTTCCAGTGGCTCCATGAACCAGTTCACTGCAATCTACAATGGAAACGGGGAGCTGATCAACAACATCAAATACTACGATGGCTTTATGGGACAGAGAGTGGGAGCCGTCAGCTGCCTGGCTTTCCATCCTCACTGGGTCTGTGTTCCTTCATCTTGGATTTGGGAATTTGCATTTCTCGGTTCATGTAAATGTTGGCAGAGGGAAGGGTGAGGAGACTCCTCCAGCACAGAGCTGCTGCCCAGCCTGGTTTCCTGAGGACATAGCTCTTGCCACAGGAGTTCTCCAAGGGGAGTTTGCCAGGAGCTGCCTGGAGAGGTGCAGTCTCTCACTTCCAGCACACAGAATTTGATGTGCTGATTTATTCCGTGCCTCCTCCCTCACAGACACAGGCTCAGCCGCAGGTCCCTGGGGCTGCTTTGACACCACCTTACCTAAGGCTTTAGGAAGACCTGATGCTGTGAGGTAGGGAAATGCACGTCAGGGAGATGAACTGCAGAAGCGAAAGGCGTAAGCTGATCAGTCCAGAGTGAATGAAAGTAAAAAGGAAATTCAGAATACGGCCCAACTGAGATGGCTGCAGCCCTTGTTAGAGGGAAATCTGGTTCCTGCTTAATTAGAGACTTAGTTCAGAAACCTGTGGATCAGAACACAAATATTTAACGTGTAATGGGAAAGAGAAAGGGCCTGGAGGGGAGGAGGGAGGAGCTGGGCTGTCCTGTGATGGTTTGGTATTAGCTGGGCAGGGAGAAGGACAGTGTTTTCCTGCCTGGGATGTGTTTTACATCCTGAAGACAGTAAGGGTAAAGGAAAGCTCCTCTCCTCGGCTTTGAAAGGCTGCTTTGCAAGAAGCTAAGGGGTGATTTTGCTGTCCCACAGTGTGAGGGATGGAGAAGGACGTGGGTAATCGTTTGTGATGTTTTACTCTTTGCATATGCACACACAGCCCTGCCCAGCCCGGGTCTCTGTGCTGGGGTTGTGCCGGGGCTCTCAGTGCAGTAAATGCTAATTCTCAGCCTGCTCCTAACCACAGATTTGCAGCCATTTAGAAAAATTATGTTAGCAGTTGGCAAGTAATAGTCCCATCATTTTCCCTTCTGGCTGAAATGGGGCTATAACTCGCTGGGATGAGGTAGGTGCTGGCAGGAACGCTGGCAAGAATGCCGTCAGCGCTGCATCCATAGATGCACTTCAGAGCCTTTGAGCATCTGGGCGTCAGTGCTGAAATGGGAGCTGTGATGTGCTCGGTGCTGCAGGACACCGGGACGCTCATCCCCGTGTGCTCTTTCCACAGCCCCACCTGGCAGTCGGGAGCAATGACTACTACATCTCGGTGTACTCGGTGGAGAAGCGGATCAGATAGCGCTGGTGGCAGCGGCGCTGGAGCGAGTCCCAGCGGGCAGGGCCGTGTCTCACCATCATGTACATAGTGAAATTATCGACTTGAATGTTCCGTGTTGGCTGCTGCTGCAACCCGTAACTTGAACGTTTCCTGACTCAGCTACTGATGATTTTGACAAGGGGAAGAGAGACAATCTCCTTTTTTTGTTGCGTTTTTGTTTGTTTTCCAGCTATATCCTCAAAGCTACAGAAAAGGAACGTTTTATTTTTGTTTCCAGTGGTTGGCTTCTCTGTTAGAAACACGGCTCCTGAGCTTGGATGAGGCAATACCCTTGAAAAGGGCTTTCTGCTTTAGTCTTCGTTTCTTTGTTTTGCTGGAGCGTAGGTTGCTCTAAGGACTGGAGTCAGGACTCACCTACAGCTCTGTGCGTTCAACCAGACCATGGGACCCCTCCAGCTGCTGCCTACCCTCTGCCAAACAGGAATTCCTTGGACAGTGCAACGAGGCCTGACCTGTCCATCTGCAGAACAGTGCACACGCTCCTGCACTGAGCATCAGCGAGGGAGGTGAGAAAGTGTCTCCTCTGCATGGACCTCGTCTGCTCTGCAGCGTCCTCTCCAGTGGAAGCAAAGACAGAAGGAGACTTGGTGGCAAGGGGAGGCAGAGAACCTGAGAAAAGGGCTTGAGGAGATGACAGGAGCAGGGCAGGATGCCAGCATGCTGCAATCTTGCACATACAGGAGGAAGAGGGAGGAAAGAGACTGAACATCTCTAACATCCCAACACACGTGGAGCAAGTCACTCTTTAAGCACTCTCCACCAGGTCACACAGTGGTGGGGGCTCTGGGGTATCTTGATCACTGTTGCTTCCACAGTCACTGTCCTGCCCATGGTGAACTCCACAAGCATGTTGATGCCTGGGAGCTCTGCCCAGCAGTGAGGGAGCCCCAAGGCTTTCATTCATTCTGAGGGGCTGATATGCAGCAAGGTGATGCTCAGGAGGATTTGCACACTCGCTGCTGTGGGCACGCAGCTGCACACACCATGTGAAGGTGCCTGTGGCCTGCATGTCCCTGCAGAACTGAGCACGTAACCACACATGGTCTGAGCACAAGAGAATCACTAACGGGGGAAGACTGCAGGTCATCCTGCTTTGAGCAGAACAGCTTTGTCCGAGCTCCCCAGGGGAGAGCCTGCTCCATCTCCTACACCTTCCATGTCTAATAATGAATGTTTCTGTCCCTTGAAATCCATGATGGGTCTGGGGAGGGGTGTAGGGAAGGGGTGGGCAAAGCCAAAGGACAGGTTTCTCCCAAGTGCTGCTGAGGTGTGATTCAGCTGGCCAAGAACAGAACTTGTGCTGTGCAGAGCTCACTGTGGTGACAAAGGTTGACCTGTGGAGTGCAGACATTCCCAGTTTTCCTTCCAGCTGGTCTGCAGACTCCCAGCAACCTCTGCCAGCGATGAGGCTGCCAGAAACGTTCTCTCCCTGTGCAGTGGAGGCTTCACCTCTGCCATGGTGCCTGCACAGTGCGTCTGGCTCTGGTGAGGGTCCCTGAGCCACAGCAGAGGAGACGATGCTGAAGGCTGGGTGCTGTATCCTTGTCCTAAGCACTGTCACTGTCCCCTGGAGCAGGGAGGCTGGGGGCCCCTTCACAGGATGATGAATCAAAGGCTTTAAACATAAGCAAAACTACCTAAAAGTCCACTTTTAAGTTACCAAAAGTGAATTATGGTCTAATGGAGCTGTGTCTCTTCCCAACCCACTCCCGTGCTGCTCCAGCCTTGGTCCCAGCATCTCCTCCACCCTGCCCACACCAGGGGCTGATGAGCACAGAGCCAGGGCATGGGATCTGCACGTAACCCATTAACATGCACAGCTTAGAACCCGATAGGTTTTTAACTTATATCAGTGTCTTCTGAAGGGAACAGGGACTCCCTGGCTGCAGGTGGAGGTGGAAGCTGGAGCTCCCGGGAGGAGCTGTGGCCAGGAGGGGGGTTTTTAACTGTCTGGGCCTGTTGAGCTTTCATCTGAGCGTGTGCGTGTTGCGGGCTGTTCTTTCACAGGTCTGCCGCAGAGATTTCAATCATGAAGTTTAACCAAGGATCCGCAGAGCATCCTACCTAAAAAGTTCACTTATCTCTATTTATTTTACAAAAATAAAATAATAATAAAAATATATAAAGAACCCACACGACTGTAATGTGAGAGTAAAACAATTACCAACAAATAAATGGTTAATAAAAAATAAATGCAGAAACACTTCCCGGTCTGAGGATCGTTCCTGGGGCAGGAGGGGGCAGATGTGGCCTCAGGTTATAGGTGATGGGCTCTGTGCTTCTGGGTGGTTTCCTTGCAGACAAGGGGCTGGTTGTAGGGGGGCAGTCCTGGGCAGACTTAGGGGGGTGGTGGCTGTGGGACATGGTTGAGCTCTGGAACATGATGGGAAGGAAGAGTGGGAATTGCTCTGGACATGGGAGCAGTTTGGCTGCTTCTGCCCCATCACATTTCCTGCAGCAGCCCCAGCCCCTGTATCCCCCATCCCTATAGTCCCCATCCCCTGTGCCCCATTTTCTGTTCCCCATTCCCTGTACCCCATTCCCGGTGGCCTCATGCCCTGTACCCCCCTTTCCTCCCCGTATCCCGGCTCTCCGTCCCGTTCCCATAGCTCCCTCCAGTGGCTCCTGCCAGCCCCTGCGCCGCGCTCTCTTTCTCCTTCGCGTGCTGCCGGGCCGGGCCCTGCGCGGCCGCCGTTGAGGGGCGCGGCAGGAGCGGGTCCGGGGCGGGGCGCGGAGCG
>JANHGB010063691.1:0-27627 GCA_026283785.1 Coracopsis vasa | reverse complement strand
GGAATCTCTGCTCTGGGATACCTCCTCCCTCTCCTTCTTCACTGACCTTGGTGTCTGCAGGGCTGTTTTACACAGTCTCACTCCTCTTTCTGGCTGCAGTTGTGCAGCAGTTTTTTCCCCAACTCTTAAATATGTTACCACCAAGGTGCTACAACACCAAGGTCCTACATCACCGTGGCTAGCACTGGGTCTATCTTAGAGCCAGCTGGCATTAACACTACTGGGCATGTGGAAAGCTTCTCACAGAAACTACCCCTGTAAACCCTCCTCCCCCCAAAAAAAACCTTACCATGCAGACCCAATACAACTCTCTGCTTCTGTAAAAGCATAACTGTATAACTTAGGATTCTTTAATATATTTGTCACTATATTGATAATATTTATTACATACAGCAGTTGACATGTGATCTTCTGTAGCTCTATTTATAATCAACATGGCTTTGCTTTTGCTCAGAGAACCTGTTGTGTAGGTAGAGCTTGGGCTCACACACATATTGAATGCACAAGCAGAAAATCTGTGGCTTTAATACACCTAAGTGCAAAGTTATACATTCAGAGATGAAGACTGGAGAGAAAACAGAGGAAATATAGATATACAGATAGATTTATATATAGATAAAGATATAGAAAGCTGTGAAAATTTAGTGTATGATTTTGTATGTGGAAAGATGGAAGAAAAGGCTGCTTATAATTTGGGGATAAATAATGGGAAAAGTAATTTCAGTGAGAGGCTGGTGTACAATTCTGGTGAGGTTAATAAGAAACTAATCCTTAATTCCACACTTCAGAAAATGACAGAAATTAGAGAGAGAAAATTGGAATACAAAAATATTATACTTCCTGAGAAGATACCTCATAGTAGAGACACTTAGAGTGGTTTATTCACTTTAATAAAGAGAGAGTTCAAAGATCTTCATTTTAGACCTAGTACTGGGGAGAAAGTAGTAGATACTAATAGGTAATTAAATCTAACAGAGAAAGGCATAACAGGAACAAAATGGCTCAAAATATAAGGGAAGCAAAATTGCAATTAAAAGTAAAGCATAAGTGCTTCTTAAAGAACATCATAAATCATTAGAACCAAACCTTAAGAGAAATGGTGGCTTTTCTGTCTTTGCATGTCATCAAATACATATCTCACTTGAGCAAGAAAGCTATTTTAGCAAAACACAAAATTGTTGGGCTTGATACAGGGGAAGCTGAATGAAACTTAATGACCTATGATTTATAAGAGGTCAGACTAGATTATCTAATAGTCTTTTCTGGCCTCATACACTATGAATCTATGAATAAATCTATGAAAATGTTGAGCTGACTTACCCACTTCCTTGCAGAAATCCATTTTCTCCTTGTGTTTAAAAGAAGGTAGGTTCTCGAATGCTTTGAGGATAAATTTCTGCACTGCTAATAGCTGACTGGGAAGTCACGGATGTGTTGATGCTTAGTACAAGTTAACCTGTCATCTTGCATGGAATTCACAATGGCAGGTTGTGTTGAATATCTATGATGGTAGCTGGCATTATTATATCAACATTTGGTTATAGCACTAATTATGCTAGCCATTTCCCCTTCTTACATGATGGTTTGGATTACATATATTCCTTTTGCCTCAGTTTTGTAGGCCACTCTGGTCTCTGTCCCTCTTTGAGAGTAGATAGCATAGCAGATGTGTAGAAGCTGTCTAATTCTAACCTTATCAGAAGAAACTCTTGATTTTACTGTCTGAAGAGAAACACAGATGATAGTCAGATGGATGAAATCCATCCAAACCCTTAATGTCTCTAAGGATTCTGAGACAGGAAAAGTAGCAAACCTTTATATGTAGAAGAATGTGCAAGATAAAATAAACCAGAAATCTAACTTAATTCCATGACATCCTACATAGATGTTTATGGAAAAAAGTAGAACTCCCTGAGCAGAAGATTTCTAGGGAATATGGTTAAAAATATAAAACTAGTGACAAGTTTTAAATAGCTTTATAAATTCAAAAAGTGAGTGAAGCAGTACTTCTGGGATAAATAGGTTGCTTTGTGCTTTTACCAGAAGGGCATCTTTTCATTTCCAACAGGAATTTGGTTGTCGTCCTCAATGGAAATGCTGAAAGACAGTAACACCTAAAATGTGTAATTTTCTCTCAGGATGAATCCTTTCCTGGGACATGAGGGGCAGGCAATACTTGCCCCTCATACAGGTATCATTTATATACCTATGAGCTAGCTTTGGTGTATGCTTTTTTTTGACAGGTTTCTGTGTAAATTTTACATCAATGTATTGCAGTTTGTCTAGCAAAGAAATAATAAAGTGAAAACCATATCACTGCACAAAAAAAAGCCTTTGGTATGCCATGATTATGAATTTATGTTTAAGATGTTAACACCGCTATATATCTTGCCATAATGATTTTACTCTTTCTTATGACCAGTTCCAATACCCCAGACTGTTCTTTTATACCCCAAAAATATCTTCCTTTGCTATTAGAGAAGATTAGTTAGGAAAAGAAGGAGATATTAACTCAGCAAAGGTCACATCATCTTGATTACAGACAGCCAGTAAAGCAGAATTCTTATCTCTAGCAAAAGGGAATGGTACAAACCTGAAAAGTTTTTATCTCATTTTATTAAAAGAAGAGAAAGATTTCCATTTCTTTAATATTAATCCCTAGAAATCTTCACAGTTCATTTTAATGCCATGCTAGCTAAATGGAATTAATTTCACAATGCCCATCCTTGAACCTCTAACCTCAGGATTTTCTAAAGAAAAACAGTTGTTTCTCTTGTCCTCCACCTTTCATTTCTTGAAATGTGTTTTATGAGCATTTGTCTACAGGCAACCTGAAATTTCATTTCCTTGCAAATTTCTGCATCATATAGTTAGGTAATTCTATTGTATTATTTATCAGGAGCCAACTGTCTGTTCACACTCTACAAATGTAGACAAAGATATGTGTCCTGCCCTGAATAGCTTGTAGGCTAATTCAAATACTCTTATACCATGAATGCTATACATGTCTGAGATAAAATCATCAGGCCTGATATTGTGGTTTAAATCAAACGACACTTACAAGGCTAGTATTGTTGATTTCAAGCATATTCCTTATATGACTAAATTATAAGGTGCAAAAGCACTTGCAAATTAAGTTCTTAAAGTGATGATATTAAAATGCAACTTGCAGTAACTGTATTGCATTTGATAAATGAATGATTCCAGAATGCTTGGGAAAAATACGCTACCAAGAGTGAAAATGAAATATTTATCTCACAAAGGTGATGTTGTTATAATATGAAAAAGGTGAAGAATTTAAATTTGGGATTTTTTGATAAAACCAAAATGTCCCCGTCCTAACTGTTTTTCATATATTGAAATGATTGATCAATTCAGATGTCTTAAATTATCAGCATTAAAATGTAGTTTAAAATGCTTCTAGTGGAAAATTAAGAATTAAATTTTGGGGGGTTTATTTTGAGTTCAGAAGTCAGAAGGTGACAGCCATTTTGTCTTACAATTTCACTGAAGTCTGGGGATAAGAGTAGAAAGGGTGCAGGAGTTTGTCTCTTTACATATCGATATAGGGTAATATACCTCAGAGGTGAGACAAAGAGGCACAAAAAAGCATGGAAGGAGTCCCCCTCTTGCCCAGCAGACAGCATACTGCTATGCATGAGCCTTTTGCAGTGGTTTACGGTGCACGCAAACATGGTAGCAACATCCTATTGTTTCAGTGACTGCTCTTTTTCTAAAGGGGAAAGGCAATAGACTCGTTGCCCTTGGTCATGTGTAACAAAGTATGACTCTGCTGGAGAGAGCTGGTAATGTTTTCTAACTGCCACTGCTTCCTATGCCATCTCTCATTTGTCTTCCATCATCTAATGTTCTTTTTAATAGACTGAGATCATACTTATGCTGCAATCCAGCACAGTGCTGGGATCCAAAATCTAGTACTGAATGAGCCATCTCCAGTGCTGGAAAAAGTATAGCAGCAGCACTGCAGCAGGCAGGTTTGGCTAAATGGCATCATTTATAGGAGGGACCAATTCCCTTGCTGTAATGCTCTGATACCTTACATGCATACTGTGGTTCAGCAGTACCCTTTTACTCCCCCAGCAATTTAGGCCATGTTGTACTGTGCTTCCACTGGTATCAGAGAGATATAGCAAAATGGGGGAGTCCAGGCTTCACCAACTTAGGCTACAGTGGCAGAACACCTGAAGCAGGAGCATCACAAGGGAAGAAGGCTTGGAGTCAGAAGCACTTTGGCTTCAGTGGCCTTCGCTTCCAGCTGTCTGTATGAAGTTCGCAACAATTTTTTTGCTTGTTCTGAAAAGGTTCCACTAAGTTATTTTGGCTTAGTTTGAATGCTGGAGAGAATTGGTGCAGTCACTACTGGCCCTTGAAAAAACTCAGTGCACCTTTGGTTTTTCTCCTGAGCTAATTTTTTACAATGTTTGCTCTGGCATTGCCCTTCATGCATTTTAGCATATCTGTTCTACCCAGACAACAGATCACAAATCCTCACTAACTTCATTTAGAGAACTCATGTATGATACACATTTGCTCCCAACATCCATAGCTATGAAAAACTGCAGAGATGGTGGTAAACTCAAATACACCGTGGGAGTACTACCTGGTTCCTTGGCAGATTTCCTTTTGAGAAACATGTTTCTTTGAGATAAAGATCATGGCATTTTTTCCAGTATGTTCTTACAGACTATCGAAAGTACCCTTTCCAAAAATAAGCACATCTAAGAAGAGTTCAATGGTTGGATAGCCTAGACCATAGCTGTGTGATGTCTCTTTAAACCATCACAGCAGTTGATGGTGGATGGTGATTTCTGAGGATCACTGAACTCTTTTTTAACTCTTTTCTCCCTCTTCGAAGTGGTCTCCTGCACCCAGCCGGCTGTATCACACACACCCCCCCACACACACACTTTCCTCTTAATTCCCTGGGTCTAGCATACCTCCCTTTTCCAGGTCTTGCACTGAAAACTTCCTAGCAGAGTATTTCTAAACCAGTTTCCACTACAGCTCACTTGTGGGCCAGTCCATGAAACAATGCTGCTGCTGCCCAACCTCATGCTGCCTGTTTTGAGGATCACTGTTGTAACCCAGGCTGTGGTTGGAAAAGCAAGGTCTTGACGTTGTTGCTGGTGCTGGCATTGGGATAAAAAAATGCCTATTAGGGGTACTGCTGCTTCACTGCTTTACTGTGCCTTTTCCAGGGCAGAAGAGAAAAGACAAGTTTTGGAGTGGGAAGGTGAATTAAATGCATGATTTTGGTCTTGCAAACAGTGCAAAATGTCAGTCCAGCACTGCAGCTGGGGTAACAGAAAAATAAAACCTGTCTGCTATGCCACGAGAATCTCTTCAAGTGTTTTCACTTCCTATGCTGCTCCCACCAAACATGATCTTTGCTATGATTTGGGGCTGCAGCCAGGCACATCTTCAAACAGACAAATTAACAAGCTTTTCCTCATGAGGACAGACTGCCTTCAAGTGTGACTTCAAGGGGCTACTCTGAAGCAATTTTAAATGATGCATACTCTTCTGAATGAAAAGTAAAAAAAAAATAGTGCAGCATAAGAGTAGTGGAAATACCCCACATGGAGTCAAAATAAAAATGGAAACTAAAGGTATGGTGCTGTAATGAATCAAAGAGAAATTAAAAAAAAAAAAGAAAAAAAGAAAAATCCTATCTCAGAATAAAATACTGAAGTCAGAAATTGAAATGAAAACACTGAAAATGAAAACACTGAAACAAGGTGGGAAATTTTAAACAGAAATCCAAAATATCTCTGAGCTCATAGACCCATAATTAAATAAAGAAGTGAAAATGTGTTTACTTTTAATCATGCCAAAAACTTTTTGGCCAAAGGTTTACCAAGTTTATAATTTTTTTCAGATAAATTTCTGTGGTTTTTTTGCAAATATAAATTGAAAAGCCTATGTTAATGGTAACAAGGAAACAGACTGCAGAACAAGACATGAGAAAGCAAAAAGCCAAAGATGGGGCAAGAAAACAAGAAAGGAATCTTTGAAAGGAAAGTGGAACAAATGTGAACGTTTAAAGTTAGGTAGATAACACAGTACCAGGAAGATATCATTTGGTTTGTATTGAAAGAGCTGTTGCACAGACCAGATTCATCATGGCAGCAGTCCTATACCTAGAGCAGAAGCCCCTTTGTGTTGTTTGTACATAATGCCCTGGACACACCGTGGGTATGTGATGTAGTGCACTGCTTGGCCATGATGCCTGAGTCAGGATTAGCAAAGAAAAGATTTTTCTGCATGACTAGTAATATAGACAGGTCATTATAAAGCCTAAAATACAGCAAACTGTATCATAGGCAAGACAGAATGGAGAAGCTTCCAGTACTCAAAGATTTTAGCAACAGTCATGGTAAAGAAAGTAAAGGTATTAGGAATGTTATACAAACAACCATGGCTTTGTTGTAGCATATTATGCTGTCTGCAATCCATTACTTTAATACAGACATTTGCTTTCAGTCTGGAAATAGAGAACAACTAGTATTTGTTGTATGCATTTAGCATCCTGAAGAAATAATCTTTTTTGTGTCTGATACAGCACTCATTCTCTTCACTATTAAAGTATGTGTGCATGAGTGAAAAGAGAAGAGAGGAGTCAAATATGACATGGGTTTCACGGGAGGTGTGGTAGCTTAGAATTTGCTCTTGGAGAGGAAGAGAGATTTTATTGTAATTAGCAAACATATGAGAATACATACAAGATAACCATGTAAAATAATTGTATATCACATTTAAGAGTTATATTCTGAATAATGTCACAATTTTTATCTCATTATATATAAAAATCTAGGTAGTGAAATGAGCATTTAAAAAACTCTTTAAAATCTTTTCAGAGCTTTCATATGTCATAGATTTAGATATAAGAATATAGATGTAAAAATTTTATCCTTAAAATGTATTTATGCAAATACCATTGAATAGGGAAATGAGTACACAGAGATATGGAGTATAAGCACAGGGATGTGACAGAGGATGGACATAAAAGTGTTGAAAGTAAAGTGCCACATCTTAAGAGCTGGCACACCCATCTGCTGGTTTCAGACCCAGGGAAAACTTGCTTCATATCTCTTACACAATGTAATATATTATTTCTCCCCTATTCAAAAATGGCTGACTCTAATCATGAGTATGGTTAATAGCAGCAAGCTGTTTATGATTCTTTGTCTTCTTTTCCCTCTTTCCTTTGTTCATTGACTCAAGCAAACATGAACCAATGTTTCACAGTAGGTCTTCCCCAATGTAAAATACTGCCCATGCAGTTTCCCAAATATAGTACATCTTGGCACATTTGCTCAGAACAAAACCACATGCCACTTGTGTAAAAATCAGGGCTGACTGAAGAAAGGGTCCTTGAAAGAGGAAAGGAGAAGTCAGGTGTCTGGTGTTTGCTGGAGATGCTGTTACCCATCACAGGCACAAGCTGTCAGACCTTACAATTTCTGACTCTAGTGCTCTGGTGGTAGAGGGAGCACAGGACATGGAGCAGGCAGGGACAGCATCACTACTCGGTGGGGGAAAAACCTCTGTGCTTACAGGCACCAGTATAGGGGTAGTTCTTCCCAGGGGCACCCAGCCTTCCACTTTGTCTCACTCTTTTCCTCTCTGTTTCCTCCTGCTTGGTTATTTTCCAGTTATGACTACACAAATGATACAGAGTTTTTAAGGCAGTTAAGACATGCTTAATTCTCCAACTGTTTTATTTTCTTTTTAATCTTTAATTTCCTTTATGTCTCTCTTCATCTCCCCATTCCTTCTGTGCTGCAGCACTGCTGAACTTTAATAAAGCAATGCTGGATCTAAGTCTAGACAGTTATATTCTGATTATGAACACCCAGTCAAATTTTTTTCTAGGAATTGATAGGTTGGTTAACCCAAGAATTGAGATAATCTTTAGTACCTCTAAAAGCAGATATTTGAACTCTGTTTCTACCCAATCTACTGCATAATGGAATGGGCTGAACTGGTACCTTTTTCTTTCTGCACCTATTCGCATTGCAATTGTTCTCTCAGAAAGTGATTTGTTTTGTGCTGCTTTCCATTCACATCACGACCCAATCAAACCACGGAATATAGGAAAGATCAAAGTAGTACAGCATACTCGCCTACAGTAATTCACAGAATATATGAGGCATTAAAATTTTCATTCCTCATTCTCGTAAGAAAGACTATAAAGGTAACAGAAAATGATGCAGAATATGAATCTGTTCTTGAGACAATGATTGTATCAAGAATGGGAAACAGTATAAACCAACAGACCCTTTCTTGTTACTATCTTTATCACACAGAATGCAGCCCTTGCTTCTGTCGTTCACACTTTTATTTCTTTTTCATATTCTCCTGCTATATTTTTCTTAAACAGAAAGCAGAATTGAAGAAAAAATGTAAAACACCTTTGCAGAGGGTAATAATTTCCCCTCTTGAAATGTCTGGTTTTACTTAGAAAAATTCTGCCCAGTACATAATAGAAAAGAGGTGGACAGGAAGGATAAAAGTTGTAAAGAAAATGGTTTAACACAGTTTTGATCTGAACTACATCTACAGACCAGATCTTAAAATGCAAAAGGAGTCTGGAATTGGAAATAAATGGAAATAGTTCATGAAAATTAGGTCTGGTAACACTTCACAAAGATGTGTTCTGCAAGATCTAAATGGCATGTTAGAAGATATGTACAAATATGCAGGCAAACCTAAGGAAGTCTTTATAAAATCTTTTCATCATGGATTTTTTAACTGTGTAACTGCTTTTCTCTATTTTTTAATTTTATTTTATTTATTTTATTTTAATTTCATTTGAATGTGAAAAGCAGATGTCATATCGCAGGGGTTTGTTTCAAGGCTGATTTAAGTTCATGTAAGCTTTTCGTTCATTGCAGGAGATTCTGGTTTACAGAGGAATTATACAGAACTGTGATAAAAGAACAGCAGACCACTGGATCATGAGCTGGCTATGACATTTCAGCTCCGCGCCAGTAGCACTTGAAGTGCAACACTGTGCATTAACACAGGGCTTTAGAGATTGCTCTTATAAAGCACAGAACAATTTGGCCCTCATTATACCAAACTAATTTGACACATGCTTACTTTTATCTGCAAGGTCCTGTTCAGCCACAACCAGTGTTTTAAAGTCATTCACATATCTATTCATATCAGCCTCCACTGTGAGATCTGGTCAGTATTGTTGTGATTTATCTGTCCCTAAGAGTGCTCAGCTATGTCACACTTTTAGCACCATATTGACTCATTTTTACTTGGCTACTAAAATTCATCATAATTCATATCAGCTCTTACTACAGAAGTTGTACTTCAAAATAAAATACTCTTGTTTTGGAGTTCTGTAACTGTTCGTACAGATTCAATTCAGGTACACAGGTATTTGAGGCACTGAAAGTGTGCTTAATATGATTCTTATTTCATATTTCATAACTACCATCTAGTCACAACAAAGCAAGTATTTATGCTGCTATTTAATTTAATGCACCCTGTGCAGTCCCATGTTTATTTGGCAATCATTATTACCATTACCTTTTTTTTGTGTTACACAACATTTGCTAATTCATTAGCAGAAAGCAAAGTTCATGGCATACATTCATCTTTGCAGGACAATAGACCTGCTTACTGCAAATAGATCTGCAATTAGATGCCCTACAAAGTTATAATATGCTTCTCATGTATCTAAATCTTAAGAACTATTTTATTAGAAGTAAAATAGGCAAATCTTTTTTTAGAGATTTCTCTAGAACTAGAGAAAGACAGCTAGAGACATCATACTTAAATGTCTCATATGATTAGGTAGCATGCCACCTAAAATTTAGTTTGTTAGACTTAATTGAGATGGAGGTCTCCACTAACTTTGAAAGGACCATCTGCACACCTTGAGAATGTACATATCCACAAAGAGTATAAAAAAATCAATAGAAAATATTAACACTGTCTGCACACTTTGTCAGTGTTTTCTTTCTGGATATCAATCCAACAGAAAGTGTGTTGGTAGAGATGTTAGCCCACCTATTTGTACAGGCTTTTATATTCTAATCATCTTCTTAAGATACAGAAATACTGAGATATCTTGATAATGGTGTTGCAGATATTCTCAATCTACTTCAGATCTGGTCTTAAGGTTTAGGACACTGGGTTCCCTTATGAGTGCTTGTGTAAAAGAGGACTGTGATCACCAGCTGAGCTAATGTCGGGTACAGATGTCTAATTTGCTTTGGCTTATCATGAGGATTCAGGAAGAGTTCAGGTTTCTGTCAACCTTGTCTGGGCTACAACAGAGATTTAGGAGAGAGATAATGTCCATCTTTTCAGAACAGGAATTCTGTGAGTAAGCTGATGGTATAGGCAGAGTAAAATGCAGAGGACTTCAACTAGTAACCAAGTACCTTATGGAGATAGGTGATAAGTGAGTTAGCTGCTCCTGGGAAAGAAACAGGTTTCACTGGGTAGAGATTTAAGCAAGAAGTAACTCTTCCCAGTTGTAATAGATGTTTCATGTCAGATAGCGATTAATTGGCAAAAAATACTTGCTAGTATCTAACAACTAATAGATAATATGTATCTTATTACACACTCGTTAAACATCCACAGAGCAGTTTAAATAATATATTGGCATTTCATTGACATAAAGCTGTCTTACTAAACTTCAATTAAATTCTTATTTGAGGGACTAATATAAAGTGTGACTGTTTTTTCTAATGAAGTACCAGTTTGTTTCCCCACATCGCATGTTCTAACTTGTGCTTTTGATGATGTCTAAAAACATATGGATACCAAATGTGGTTATGCTTTATGCCTATCATCTTTGAGGTATCCTTAAGTCCCTTAAACTTTTTTAGTTTTCTCTCTAGAGATGTTATTTTACATCACATGGCCCAACCCCCAACATTTTATCAGATGAATTGATTTGTGATGAGCATAGTGGATAGCTGTAGTTAATCTGTCCAAAGATTCTCTGCCTTTCAGATAAGATCAATCCCTATTCTCATAATTTAGAAATTGTTCCCAACTATCAGATATCATCAGCCTTGTTATTTTCATATTGCTGTAAACACAAAAGGAGAAGGAGACATAAAAGGTAAAAGGCTTTTTGTGACATAAAAGAGAATGCAAGGTTGATGTATCCTTTGCTCGTGGTATTTTTTGGCAAAAGATACAATAATGCAAGTATCTTTCTGATTGATTAAAGTATTGAAGCGTATTCTTTGCTTCATAAATAATGCTCTATTACTTTCCTTCAAAGACAAGTAAACCTTGACAGACTGACCTTTTTCAGGGCAGAGAGTTGTTTCAGTGCCATAAATTATACTGTAAAACGAGTGGAAATGCTACTGAGAAGTGTGTGACAAAATAAGATTAAAGATTACTACACACAAAAGATTGTTGTTTTATTAATGGAGTCCTGTCAGTAGGATGAAAAATTCTCAGCTTTTTACTGGATGCTGAGATCACGTCAAACAGAAAATTATGAATGCATTTTCTAAAAGGCAACCATATGTGTCAAAATATCAATATACTGATTAGTTGCCCTCCCCCTGCTTTTATATATTCACTTAAAACAATTTCAGTGCTTTTCAAATAAACTTTAAGTGCTGCAGTTCAGCTTGTAATTCTAGAGGATCATACAGCTTTTGGCTTGTGATGTTACAGGCAGGTGTAGGAACATTACAAGACACTCCCAGAACAGAAGCCTAGGCGTTTCCTTTGTCAGGATATATTATACGAAGAGGAAAAGCATGTAGTATTTTTTTGTGTCCATTACTGTAACCAATAAGCACTCAGTCTGAAAAAGATAGCAAGATTTTGAGAAACCAAGACAGAGATATCCATGGAAAAATGATCCTAGCTTAAATAAGTAGCATTAGGCCTTTCTTAAACATTATTTGATAACTTGACAAATGACTTTGTTGTTCCAACATGTAAAACCTTGTTAAAATGAAAAGAAGCAGCACAGAAGCTTATTTAAAATCAAAGAGTTTGATGTGTTTATTTATAGGAACTCTGTGGATTTGGTTTGCTTTATAGTTTTTCTCCCTCTCAATCAATTTACCTGAAAGTTCTGATCAATGGCTTTTGGATCAGTGACATTTATTGAAATGATAAATAATGTTGGGAACTCCAGGAAAATGGAATACAACATGGTGCCTAAGTGAACAGTATAGAAATCAAAGGTTTTCTTGATGTTTGAATCAGTGCAGTTGGCTCAAATAATAATAACAATAATAATTAAAATACTATAATAGTGCTATGGAACAAATCCATGTTACACAAAGCTATTATAAATCACTACACAGTACAGGCCATTATTAAGATGATTGGATAAGATGCCCATGTATTGGCTTTCATTATCGTTAGCAACAAAAGCCTGGATCAGAATTACCCCTATTACTGTAAGACCAACAACAATGACAGGATGTGTCAAAAGCTGTAAACACATTTCAGAAGACATGACAGTTCTTGAATACAAGAGCCAAAGGCTAAAATGATTATGGGTTTGCTCACAACTCACCATCTAATGCAAATGCTACTTTGTACCTGCAGCCAGCCTTCAGCACTGCACTGCCCTGGGCAAACTGCAGGAGATGGCCCCTGTCCTCTAAGCCCACTAGTCCTTCTCCTCACATTTCTCTTTCTTTTCTCTTTTTTACCTTAAAAATTCGTATTTAGCTTAACATACTGAGATCAAGTGTCTTCTGAGAAATATTTATATAAAGCTTGCTACTGTATATGACCTTTCTGCTGTATCTTCTTTCTCTTTTTATTTCCTACAGTACTTTTCCTTCCTGCTAATAGCATATATGATCATATATTTTTCACCCTGCTTCTCAATATTTCCCTTCAGATTTATTCTCTTAAGAATAAGATGCATAAGAATAAAATGCATCCTCTTTCTGAACTTCACCAGATTTCTCCACCTTCTGACTTCGTCTCTGTTCAGTGCTCTTCACACAAAACTGCTCACAGTCCTGCCCCTCCTGCTGTCAGCTATCCTTCCGTATTCTTATTTGTAGATCTGCATGTGAGCACAGACCTGGTGTTTTCCAGCTCTGCCATCTCCATAGCACACGGTCATAATTTTATGAGCAACTCCAAACTTAGCTACTGTTCCCTTCATCTCATTGCTCATCATGTCTCTTCATTCTCCCTCCTAAGAAAGTCCTAGAGAAATTAATAAATAATTGCATCTGAGTCTTGGAAATCTGCAAACTTTTGTTTAATATATATATATTAAAAGATCTCATTCTTTACTGTAAGATTTTACTGGTACATTTCAGCAAATTTCCACACAGCTCTGTTGATTTGGTACCTCTTGAATACGAAACAATTTATCATATACCCATACCTGATGGGATGCTTATTTTATATAGATAAATTCCAAGTACCCTACTACACTATAACTTCATTCACAAGCACCCCACATGACATAGTTGTTCCCCACAGATGTCCATCCCCTTGCTCACAGATTATCTGCACTACCACAGACTGCATTCTCAAGGCTTTCCTGTGTGCCATGAGGTTGCTTGGAGGAAATACTACCCTTCATTCTCCACCAACTGAACAGTGTTAATCTGACCTTCCTAAATGTCATGGCTTGAATGTGTCCTAACTGATTTGCTGGATAATGCAAATGAGCAAAGAGGTACGTATTCTAGACCCCAGGTCCCTTGCCTTAGCACATTAAGCCACTGAAGGCTGGGCTTAATAAAATGATTTCTGAGGGTAAAAGAATGAGGACAAGAGGACAGTGGAATGGAAGGAGGTCTCATTCTAATACAGGGTTATACCATGGAGAAAGTGTGGTTTAGGTATAATAGACTTAACATTGTAACTTTGAAGACCCCTTTGGGAAGGACACAAGCGCATAGTCTTTCATCTGGCTTATAAATTAGATAAATAATGTGTGTTTATTTGAAATCAGATATGAATATTGCAACATTTGGAATAAGATGTTGAAGAGAGTTTTCTTTTAAATGTTCAGCTAGCTCTGGTTTATTTTACTTGGCCATGTGGTTTATTTTCCCTCTTGCCTTCTTTACTCTGCAGCCACACGGTCTGTCTGCAGGGTGGAGTCAGCTCTCTTTATTCCAGATGTTTAGAAAAAGACGCAGACTAAGACATTACACATAAAGGAAGGTTAAGATGCCTGGTGGTGCATGAGCTTCATGTTTCCTATTTCAAAGCTTCTATCATTCCGTAACTGTACATACTTCCAGCAGTTCTTTGGAAACCATGAGCTCTCATACAAGGAAAAACTCCTTTCTGTTCCTACCAGCAGTATCCTACCAGCTATCCACATTAGCTATTTGGACATTCAGTTATAACTTTTAAACTCTCATCATGTTGCAGCATTTATGACTCAGGGCTTTAGAGTACATCTTTGATAATAAGCATTGTTAAATTCACAGCCACAGCAATGACTCAAAGTGAAGCTGGAAAAAGAACATTGCAGTAAGCATGTGTACAGAATGCAATTGAACGGGAAATTCGAGATGTTACTTTGATAATGTCAAACACTGGAACTTTATTTGTTCTGGTTTTGTACACAACAAACTTCAGCATCTTCCAGAATCATGCATCATTTTTTTTATATTTTTGAAGTCATAATCATTTTAATAGCATTTTAATTCACAGACACATGCTGTCTTTCTCTAATGTTTCTCGGATTTTACTAAGTGTTGATACTTTTCTCAAAACTTAATTGCAGGTATCTAATTAATGTACAGAAATCTTTTATGCGTGCACTTAATGGTCATTTGTACTCCTTAAATTAATAAACCCTTCTCATGTTCCACTATGCTGTCTAGTACATTAAAGGCATAGAAACAAATGTCTTTCATGCTGTGTCTTTTCTTAGTCAATGCTGACTTACTTCAACAGAAGGAACTATATACTCACAGGAGCCATTCTACTCCCTACAACACATACAGACAGCGCAAGAAAACTTCCATACCATCATATTCTTAGACGTATAGAAAAATCACAGCTGCACTTTTTATAAAGCAAATAAACAATATTCAGCTGAACTGATGCCAGCCACAGTGAAGAAAGAGCACAAATGAGTTTGTCCCACTGAATTTTAAAATCAGTGTGTTAAGATAATTCTAAGTTACATAGCATTTTATGATTCCAAGAATTATATTCTCACTTGGATTTGGCTTAAAACATTATGCCAGCCATCAGAGCCAAAAGGTTTATAAAAGAGATGAAACAAGTAAAACTCAACATCATTTTATTATTCTGTCTGCTTAGCTTGACCTACAGCAACCATGCAAAAGGTTTCTATTAGACAGTTCCTCACTTGCTAAATAAATTGGACCAAAGATGATTTTCTTGACTGAGAAAATTCTCTAATGTTGACTGAAGAATTTCAGCTCTGCCTATAAATATTAATGTACTTAGTAATAAATTACACACATGAATGGCACTTTATTACTTGAAACTAAACTATTAAAAGCCTTATTTAGATTGCACAGGAAAAAAAAATAATGTAATTAAGGTCAGCTAAGCAAGGCCAACCCTACCCATACTAAGTGTCCTGAGCAAAATCCGGGCTCGACCCATGTCTCTCTACTCATAACCAAGTGGTTTTCCAACACCAAACTGCCTCAGCTATCAACCCAGTATTCCAGCTGTGTCTTTTCCTCTTGTAAAGCATTTATTTCTGCTCACTCACCTGGACCTTTAATTCCTGCTTCTGATTTACAGTTTGTGAAAGGACTGTAAGAAGGAGTGCTGAAATAAGTGTGTTGAAAAGGATTCTGGGATCCATGTGAAATTCAGAGATATCCACACTCCGTGGCAGAGAACAATCCCTGAGAATCTCTGTTCAGAAGAATGGAAGAGCTGGAGAACTGACGGAGAGAAATCTTTAAAAATCCTGACAATATAAGTTCAGTGCTGACTTTATTGTAAATAAGGAAAGCATTTCCAGCATCATTTCAGCGCCTGTGTGGAAATGTGGCACCCTAAAATCTACTAGCACAGACAGCTCTTTAAGGTCTCTCTCAAAGTAATTATCAGAGAGGAAATATGTCTTACAGAAAAGAATTACATTGCTTTAAGCAGACATCCTTACTTTTCTCTATTAGAGTATGTTATTAGAGTATGTATTAGAGTATGTTTCAGAGTAATAGTTACTAAGTAAGCATGTCACCATATGAATGATTTTGTTCTATTTATTTTGTGGTTTCATGTGGGTGAACAACACCAAGACCAAACACAACTGGAATTCTCTTATTTCTTGAGCAGCGTTGTAAAAGATTCTCACTCTGTTTCAAAACTGGGCCTAAGGGCATTTGTGGACATGCAAAACCCTGTGTTATTAGTGATGGATGGAAAGGAAGAATCCAAACTCATTTTCAGACATGCAGCTGAATTTGGAAAGATAAAACAGACTTAGAAGAAGAAAATGTGTTTTCACTGATCAGAATTTACTTGGAAGTAGTGAAGAGCTAAAATACAGTGCAGACAAATGCCAAGCTGAGTTTTAAAAAAACCCAGACACTTAAGTATCTCAGCTAGCAGGATCCCAGTCATTTTTTTAAATGCTATTAAGCGCCTATCTACATCTCTGAGCATCAAAGCGCTTTAAGATGATGACCTTGATACTATCTCTATGCAGCACATTCCTTTAGGTCATCTTCATTTCCCATCCTTCAGGCCACAAAACCCCTTAGTGTGAACTGGACTTTCAAGTTATGGCTGAAATGAGAGTCTTGAAAAATATGTTATCTGATGCTGTAGCTCACAACCGCTACTAATGGCCAAATACTCTGTAAATACTTATTCTTATTTGTGACAGATTATGAAAATCAGCTGTTACAGATCCCTAAAATAATAAATCCACTCCAGAAAATAGTAAGTAGTGCACAGGTTTAAGAATTTAGTATGAGAATAACCTGTTTGTCTGTATAATGGCATCTAAATTCATTTTAGTAAGAGCATGATATTTTTTGTCTGTCAAGAAATGTGTATATACCAGGTGACAACTATTTGCATAAAATTTTTGAATATAGACAAGTCATATAACATTATTGGAAATTGAATATCAGTGGGGCTTACTTGAAATTCAATGGAAATACTGCATTTTCATTTGTTACTAAATTTTCACTTTTAAAGTTTCTAGAATTGCTTGAAAACGCAACTAGACAGTAAAAATGTAGCCATTGAAATATGATAAATAGTTATACTTAAGATGATGGTGCATCTGTCAATATTCAGAAACTGGAATACTCACGGGGCCTGATAGACCACTGACTCAGCTTCCTTGTAGTACATAAACTGTAAGAGAAAAAACAAATAGCATATTTTCTTCCTTGTTTCTGGCAGTTACTTCTGTTGAATAGGTGACTTCATCTTTCCCTGGCTCTGTTTGTAATTCTAGGACAATTGCCAGTGACACATTTTCACAACTGCTTAAAGGCATCATTCAAGATTTGCTTACACAAAAATTGCCAAAGAAAATATTCACCTGAAATCCAATTCCCCTTTCTCTGTCGTCATCACTACCCATCAGAAATGCTAGGATTATTTTTTAATTTATTTTTTTTTTCCTGTAGCAATTAATAGGAAATTGCCACCATCCATCATTTTTTATACAACTGATATTCGTATCCACTAGGGAAATATATGAAAGACAAATACCCGAATTGCTTAAGGTTGATCTCAAGGTCAGTCAAAATGATCCACAGGAAACATTTACAGGCAGCTGAAATTGCTTATAATTTGTCAGTAATCTTTTGGAGCAGTCTATTGTAGATAAGTTGTGTCTTGATAATTTGGAGTGGCCAACATGAGTTTTGATTCAAAGAGACAGGCTTTGAGTAGGTTAAATGAAAGAGAACGCGTTTATATAATCTTAAGCCTTCCAAGGCAGGGAGATCAGTGGTAGACATCTCCCAGTGGTGCTCTCTTACGCTGTGTGGGTTGATGCACTGGTTTGATTTAATACCAGATTATAGAGCCATAACCTTGTACTTCTCTTTTGTTTACTGAAAAAAGCAGAGTGATTTGAAAAGTTGTCATTTGTGTGTGTTTATAAAAGACTTGTCAATAGAGCATATTTGAAACAAATGTCTCAGAACCATAGCAAATCTATAAATTGGATGTTCAACTGTTTTTAATATACATATTGAAAATGTCACTCTTTTCCCCTTATGAGAGGATGACCCGCCACTGCAGAAGTTTTGTCTGCAAGAAATAAGATACTGAGTAAAATAGAACCATTGTATCACTATAGCATTGAAAATTCAGGAACATAAACTACTGGCAGAAAAATAAATATGTATTTTTTGTTGGGCTCCAGAGAGAAACGATTTATGGATCACATCACCAAGGGAGTCAAAAGAACAGTCAGAGCAAGTATTAATGTAGTGGAGCAGTCATCCAGTGTTAAGATTAAGGGAAGAGAACTAGAGGGCATTTTCATTTTTTTAATGTTAACATTTGTCAGCTATAAAGAAGGATAATAGCAGATACAGTCAAAAAAATGTTCTATGATTTTGGACACTAAACACTCAGTATTTGGAATTAACCTTTCAAAATTCAGTCCTTGGGGATTTCTTTTTCTCCCACATGCTTTCTTTCACCTTTATCTTTAAATGAAAACGCGGTGCCTAAATATTAGCCTACTGGGCACTTTTGAACAACTGAATATAACTACATAGGGGCAGTTGTAAACTAACAGCTTTTTTATAAAAGTCAGGAGAAAACTCTGAAAGATGCTAGAATTCATCCAGATTCTTCTGCTTAAGAGACGCTGCATGTCTTGAAGGAAATTCATCCCTGTGCAGTTTTCCTATAGACCTTTTGCAGCCTCCATTTGCATGAATTCAATCTGAAAAAGAACAAAAGAAAGCACTAAATTGCTCCATTTACTCAATACTTTATTTTTTTTTTTGTTCATCTTGCTTAAAATTCTATATTCTTTCTTCACACAGTTTTTTGAAGCATCACAGTCTCCTAGGAAATACTTATGTATTTCACATCTGAGAAAAAACATCTGTTCCTCTCATTGCCCTGGTAGCTCTCCTCTGTACCTCTTCTAGCTCTTACCACCTTTTCTGGGAAATGGAAAATGAAATATATATACTAGATCAGGTGCCATTAGTGTCTTGTACAGCACCATTCACCAATATTTGGTTTTGCTGGAAATGCCTCCAGTGCATGTTCTGATTGCATCTATTCTGTTTACTTGATTTGGTTTATGTTGCACAATTTTGGTAACTTGAAGCATTCTAAAGTAATTCATCCAGTCATTCTCTCAGCCATTTCCACATGCTGCCTCCCAGTTCTTAGTGCTTGAACTTTGTAAGTCCACAAACTTCCACTTCATATTAATGAGTTTTATCCCACTGTTATTATTCAAATACTGGGGATCCACTGATTCTTTTTAATACGTCTTAGCTTTGCCAGCAAATTTCATCAGCCACCTCCTAGTCTTTGTGCCAAAGTTGTTAATGATATCTTATATAACTTTGCTCCCAGCACTGACCTGGTGGGGCTCCCATTGCTAATTTCCCTCCGGTCAATGTTCTCTTTTCACCAGCAGACTGTTGTCATCCTTCCTGTAACTAGCTCCTTAGCCATCTTATGATCTTTCCACTCTGCCTGCTCCAATGTAACTAGTAATTTTCCATATTGTACCACATCAAATATTGTACTACACTGATACCGCTGAGATCTTTCTGTTGGAAAAATGTGCTATCATCTAGAAAATGGAAAGATGCCAGTTTAGTCTGACATAATATATCTTCGGTAAATTTGTATTTCATTATAAACACATCTCTACTTACTGCCATGGCATTAAATGTGTCTGTTCTTCAAAACTTATTTCCATAGCTGGAATAAAGTAAATACTGACTTAAGAAACATATGGTGAACCAGGTCATTTTCCTTTCACTCTTAAGTACAGAATGTGTGTTTTCCATTTTTCAATCATAGAAAGCATGATATACAAATAAGGATAAATAATGTGATAAAACCCCAATGTTTTGGTTTTACTTTTGGAATTAAGTGTGTAAAGACTGAGTTGATCATTGTCTCACAAGTATAAGTGAAATTTCACCTTGGTGGAAGGCAGCAACTTTCATAGCTACTCATACATTTCAATGAGAAAGCAAGTAGTACTTAAATGCCATCTCAGCCTTCCCTCGTTAATGGTATGATTACATTTATTTATTCTTTTTGCTGCTGAAGTACTTGAAATTTGGCATGAAGATTAACAGATCTCCCCTAAACCTGATTACTGAAAGAATGGAGCATCTTTTTTATTCTTGTATTGCTACTGACTTTTTTTAACTTCATTACTATTTAGATGTTAAATTGCACTTTATGTTTATTGTCCATTAGTATTAGATATTTCTTGATCAAGTTTTTGAAAAATGGTACCTTCTCTCAACTGAGTAACAATAAAATTCCCTTTCCCTGTCAGAGTTATAATAAAGCCTAGCATTATCTATGTACTACTTGTTACTACATAACATAGGTGAGGCTGCCACTGCTCCATGCCCACAGGTCTAACCAACATCCAGGCTGAGCATGTGTTTCCAGTAGGCACACGTGCATGTATCACACATATATACTATATACATCTTTATATGTATTACCGGCCATAGAGATCAACACTGACAAACACACCAGAGCACTCACGTAAACACAGTCCGCACCAATGGCCTCATCCTGCACTCCTCTCTGGCTGAGTGGGATGGAGGTTCATTGGTAGCAAATATATGTGTGTGTATTTCTTGCAGTCATGTCCTGACCTATGAATGCTCACTCCTTCCAGTTACTGTGTCCATGGACACATGGGCCCCGTGTCAGCTGTGGCTTGACTCCATTTGCTGGCACTGACACCCCCCCACACACACATGCACACTGAGCAGGTGTGCATCACCCAGGAAAATACTTAGACCTTGGGAGAGACTGATCTGAAATTATACTCCACTGTCCATTGTATCAAAGATTGGTCTGAGAAGCTGAGATGGGATTCCACCTATCTTTTGTCTCAGAGGTGGGTGGGAGGAGTTAGGACTCTTCCACTGTCCATTGCCTGAGGGATGAGTGGGAAAGAACTGAGTTAAGACTCTTCTGTCCATCGCCTAGAGAACTGGTGTGAGGAATTGCTACCCATTATCCCAAGAATTGCTGCAGACACCTGTGTGTGCAGACACATGCAGTTGAAGAGCTGGCTGCCAGACCAGGGAAACTGGTCAACCAGGAATATGTAATACATGACATGAAGAACAGAGGTACTCCCCCCAACTCATTATAAAAGGAGGAAAAGGTAATCACCAAAAGGCACATCGCCAGGGAGCCATTGCCATGAGGATGACTCCAGAAGGACACCGCCGTAAGGACACTCCACTAATGACTACTACGGATCATGAGAGACACCCTCCATGAGGCATCGCCTTGAGGACAGCTCCATGAGACACATTCAAAGGGTGTCTTCAAGGGTACTACTCCAGAAGGATGCCTCCACAAGGACATCCACCTCCGACAGACTCTTGGCAGACACTGTACTCCAATACCGACTATGAACACTGAAGAACTCCCACCACCGATGATGACACTGCTGGATCCACAGTGGTGACTATCTCTCGCCCTCTCTCTCTCTCTGCACCTCGAATCCTTGGTTCATTTTCTACCTTTTTTCCAATCTGTCTCATCACTATCCCCTTTATTACAACAATTTCCCCTTTTTATAATAACTGTCTTTTTGTAATTTATAATAAACTTACTAATTAATTACAGTACTTGACCTTGTTTGCATCTTAATTTCACTCTTGGGATCACGAACTGAAATAGGGTCCGGCACTGGGATTTTCTCCAATCGAACCTGACAGACATGGAGTTAAATGAGAAGATAGGATGGGACTGCTGATCAAGTGCAGGGCATGGCCAGGCAAGTGTGCTGAGCAGGAACCTGCTCACACAGGTTCTTTATGCCTCTAGTTTCCCATGATTGTTTCTCCCCAAACCACATAGATCCCTCCCTTTCCTTGGCTTTAGTTTGTCCCCTATACAACCCATACTAAATCTTGTGCTATCCCAAAGGACTCTTCCCCTGCACCCCCTAGTGAATCCCGTACCCTCAGTCAGCAAGGTGCTTCAGAGAGCTGCTCCCCTTGACTCACCATGATGTGTGCCATTCCTGACCCATGGAGTGACCACTCTCCATGAGCCCTGTTAAATGCTGCCCGCCCAAAAGTGTTTTATTTTCACCTGACCTTTTGCAGCAGTATGAATCTTTGACCTTGCAGACATAGTGTTAGGAACAGAAGAGCACCGTTCCAAAGGCTGTGGTAATTACAGGAGTAAGCAAATTTATATGCAGTTGATCCCACACACTTTTGCAGAGAGTGAGTCAAATTATTACTTATGGCAGGACTAGGGCTGAGTAAAAAGCTGAATAACAGGTGAACAGATCAGGAGGGAGTGAGAGGGATTCAAAAGACTTTGAAAAAGCTTAGGAAATATGACAGGAAGAGAAAGAAATCAGCCATTTTTTTTAACCTACTTTTACATTTTATTTCAGTCCATTTTAGCTAGGAATTCTATTTCTTGGCAGAGCGATTGGACAAAAGTAGGTCTTGTGTAAAGTCTCCAGTGGTGTTGAAGTGAGTTATTGCACATCTGATTCTAACTTGGATAAAACTCAATGAAGTGTTAAATAAATCAATGGTTTCTACTTTTTCCTAATAATATTGTCATGGAATCATTTTATAATTATGATAAGGGTTCAAAAGTGCCTGTCAATGATCAAATGGCAATTTCTCTGAGTAATGCAGGCAGCTGTCAATGTTTAGTATAATCCACAGCAATACACAAAAGGAGCAAGAATACCTTAGCAAATCTCACCCTGTAAGGTTTTACCATCTGCAAGAAATACCTTTAAGGCTTAGTTTCTGAATTCAAAACAGGAAAACAAAGAAAAGCAAGGTGGAGTTTCGGGCTAAAAATTTTTGGCTTAAATTTTCAAGGTGAGAGATAGTGTACTTCTGACATCCACCTTTAGCAAGCATCTGAACTTCAGTTGTGCATGATCATCTCTTTCCACCACTGCCACTGTCACCAAATAACCAAAACCACACGGAAACTCCTGGGTAATTTTGAAGGCAGAAAGTACTGTCCCAGTA
The DNA here is from genome assembly GCA_026283785.1 of Coracopsis vasa. Classification (NCBI taxonomy): domain Eukaryota; kingdom Metazoa; phylum Chordata; class Aves; order Psittaciformes; family Psittacidae; genus Coracopsis; species Coracopsis vasa. Next base: position 4,447 of record JANHGB010063691.1, on the reverse strand, counting down.
GTGAGAGAAAAGAGGATAAGGGGTGTCTCTCGAACATATCTCATGGTTTCACCTTGACTGCCATCTGGAACATGAAGGCTATGCAGCTACAGGCTCATGAGAGAGCATTCATATGAGCTACAGAGCTCCAAATTCATAATTAATATCCATAGTTACCTTTACCATTTTTTAAGAATGATCATAGAATCATAGAATCATAGAATAGTTAGGGTTGGAAAGGACCTTAAGATCATCTATTTCCAACCCCCCTGCCATGGGCAGGGGCACCTCTCACTAAACCATGCCACCCAAGGCTCTGTCCAGCCTGGCTTTGAACACCGCCAGGGATGGAGCATTCACAGCTTCCTTGGGCAACCCATTCCATTCTTCACCCTTACAGTTAAGAATTTCTTCCTTATATCCAGTCTAAACTTCCCCTGTTTAAGTTTGAACCCATTACCCCTTGTCGTATCACTACAGTCCCTAATGAAGAGTCCCTCCCCAGCATCCTTATAGGCCCCCTTCAGATACTGGAAGGATAATATATTAAATATCCCCAAACCAGGTGGTTCAGAAATTCAGTTCCCACAGTGTGTGTGTCTATTGCCACATTATGGAGATAGTATTTATATTACAAACGAATACAAGTACATATGTATATGTGTGCCTGGAATGAGCCATAAGGCACTGCAGAGATTATCCCTAAATTTTGAATTTACTATCTCAACTGCAAGATTGCATTATGTAAACATTTATACTTTTTACATTTGCTATGTAAATGGGCTTCTACTTTTCTCTATTATTGAACCTTAGAATTCAAAAATTATTGCATAAGGACAAATGCAAGTATTTGGTTCCACTGATTATAAAATAAAGACAGCTTTCCAGAGGTGAAATGGGATCACATTAAGGTATATACTGAAAATACATTACAAAGGGTTCTGCGTATCGTTTGCAATACCTTCCCAATATTTTAATAAGATAATGAAAAAGATCTTTGTTTCCTAAAGTGTCTTGGTACAACAAAGGTTAGCTTGTCCAGAGAGGTTGTTAGGTTCAGAAGGTACTATTATCACATGTCATAATGGGATCTTGTGTACACTGGAAACAAATACCTTTCTAAACCTCACTTTACTTGCAATGCTTTATGTTCTAATTGTGATGTTATACTGAGTGAGATATATATGAAAAATTGAGTGCACGAGTGTGTGCATGTATATTGCAGATATAAATCCAGCTTGGTGTGTATATTGCAATGAAGTTCTGTATAATCACACTACAGAAATACATAATTTATGACTCCTACATAATGTATTTGGAATTCTTTTTTTGGTGCTGTAGTGGTAGTAATTTGATACCCTACAATTGCACTGGTGCAAAAAGCTGCTTTCTATTGTACAATTCTTAATCAGAAACCAAATTTCACTGTATAAGAATTCTGCTTAATGTGTAATGTTCTTTTGGTCAGATTTGCTCTGTTATATGTATCAGACATGCAGTAGAAGCAGATAGACACCTTGAGTTGCGATGTAATCCCATGTAATACCAAACTGCACTGAAGTCTTTGTTGAATGTAGCACCTTGATAAATTCACATAGCACATTGTAATGCACTCTCCCAGTACCCTTCCTTTTTAATTTCCAAGTCATGTTTCTTTGAGAAAGAGAAGTGTATATTAGGGTACTTGCAACTCTGGCTGTTTTAAGCGTCATTCAGCCAGAGACACAAGGATGTGATGCTGGAGGGGTTTCAGTTTGGTGGTTGTAATCCCGTGGAAGTGGTTACCAGTTTGCATGCTGCTGGAGATGCTTCTGAAGTTGTTCATTTCAGGGGTACTGCACCTCTCCTGGCAATTAGATGATGGACATTTAAACGAGAATTCCCATTAGAAGTCAGAGACTATTTGAAACACTGCTTCACAGTTTCATTGTTCATTATATAACATATTAGTTTAAATTTATTTTGCTGTCAGGAAACTGAAACGACTTTGATGGATGTTTTTATTTATCTCCTTTAGTAAATGTGTTCTTAAAAAGTCATAAACCAAAAAGACACATACAATGTGTTTTTATTGGAATGGAAACAAGAATTACTTTCAGCGACGTTGATTTTGTTGCAGAGTGATTTGGGGTTTCTTGTTGGTTTTGTTTTCTGCTGAAAAATACAACATTCCCTTTTTGTTTATTTAATTAAAGCCCCTATCTATAGCACATTATTTTTTCATGAGTCATATTTATTTATCAGTTTTTCTTGCTCAAGTTTGAATTCTGCATTCAAGCCTAGAAGCACAGGCTTGTATGTGCAGATGTTTCTGCCTTCCTTGGGGGATAACTTGTTCCTTGAGCCTGAGTCCTTTCCTCTGTGCTAGGTATTGCTTTCAGAGCATGGTTCTTGCATGTGCGGGTAGTGACAGCAGCAGAGCTCAGCCTCCAGACCTGCAGGCAGGGACATTTAGCCTGCACACTCAATACTTTGCAGTTTGTCCTTCAGATTCATCTGCTGTTTCAGCATGGGTAAGATGTCAGGCAGCAGCAGCACCAACCTGAACCTTCCTTAGTTTTGTGACTAGAAGTCCTCAACCTCAAACTATGGTCTGGTATTGGGACTTTATAATAGTAAAACAACAGAGAGGTTTTGAAGGAAAAATGGCATTTTTCACTACAGAGTGTATGCATGTGAGTTATAGATTGTAAAGCTGTCAATTAAGACAACTGTTAATTGCTGTTCAGCTTCCATCACTTTATTTTTCCCCTGGCCCCTCTGTCATCAAACTCCCCGCTGTGCTGCTTTTCTTGTTTGGAAATGGGAAGCTAATGATTTTTGTTGTGGTTGTAGTAGTTGTACTGTTGTGGTAGTAATCCCATGATTATCCTTGTCTGTTGGCTATAAGCCTGGCAGGAGGTCTAGTGAATGGAAAAATGAGAACTTCTGTCCGTCTGAATGGGTACTTTGAAGCAGTTGCATGTGTCAATATAGAGCTGCCAGATATGCCCTAGTGCATTAGCTCTTTGATGGAATACAATAAATGCTACTGTTACTTTTGTAGTGAAAATGCAAATCTGGCAACTGCTTGAAATAGCTTTGAGATTGCCCTGGGTTTGGGGATATTCAGGGTCAGGATGGATCTATCCCAGTCACAGTCTTGTGTGTATTTTACCCAGCCTGATTTTAATTAAATAAGGTGGTAGCTAATACAGAGTAGATGTATAAAGAAGCCCATGTAGATGTTCTGAACAGAGAACAGATTAACTGAGTGAATAATATATCCCTGCAAGTGTAACGTGGAAAATAAAACATTGTAAAAGGTGTGATAGTGATTGATTGGAAGACTGCTGCAGAGTAGTCTGAGGAAGTTTTGGATGCTGGTAACTGCTGCTCACAGTGACAGTAAGTGAAGCATTATGTCCCTTGCCAGTACAAGTAACTTGGTGATGTGTTTTAACAAAAGGATGCTGAGTATGGTCAGAATGTTGAATGTCGAGTTTCGTGGTTTTTCTCTATGTTGGCATCTGCTACAGATGTGTCATCAAATTGCATTCATGGTCTTGTCTCCTCTGTATCTCTCTGTGGCTCTTGGTATGGTAGTGACAGGGTTTGTATTGCTTTTTGTGGTCATTTGCTCTTGAGGAAAATCCATCTGGCAGGATTGTTCCCAGGTGAATATATTGCTTTGCATCTCTTGCTACAGAACTGAGACACTTGGGTTTTCAGGATGCTGGCATGGGGTTTGGTACTTGGCAGCTCTTGGTTGTTACTGATGACAATGGAATGAGGCCGTACAGATGCCCAAGCCACATTTGATGCCTTCCCTGAGAATGGATGCTTTTTGATCTGGGATTAACCAAAAGATATGAAGCATGTGTAAGGAATTTAAGCTTACTGGTTTTGATAAATGCACCTAACTGGCTTCCCTATATATTGAGGACAATAAACAAATGCAGGAATCTTTTTTTCTTTATCTTTCCTGGTATAAACTATTTTATTTGCATCCAAAGGGGATTGCCAGACTGATATACAAAGTATATCATTCATCAGGGGAATATACTTAGGTGAAGAATTCAAAACAGCATGGATCATGACTGAAGAGAATGTCACATCAGTGGACAAAAGCATGGGATTTTTTAAAGGACTTTATAGAGCTGCTTAGGATTTAAAGTCAAGGGTAACCCAGCATAACTGAGAAGAGAGTAAGTACTGACCTCCTGCAGAGCTGCTTTAGATGCATCATCCACACTTCAGGCACTTCTAAATAATGTCAGTTGTCTGATGTCAGGTGCTAGAACTTATTATAAGGAAAAGCACCTTTCTGTTCACTCTGAGATTCCTTGTTTAGAAAGGAAGTTGTGATACTTTGTAAATTACATGCTTTTGAGAAGGATAGCTTTGTTTGAAAGCTTTTCTGAGAGCCACCCTTCCTCTGAGCTTCTGAAACACAGGTCTCTGCTTAAAATGTTTAACAGTGCAGTGG
>JANHGB010063689.1:0-15142 GCA_026283785.1 Coracopsis vasa | reverse complement strand
AGTGTGAGGTGTCCCTGCCCATGGCAGGGGGATTGGAACTAGATGATCTTAAGGTCCTTTCCAACCCTAACTATTCTGTGATTCTATAACATTCTGTGAGCTTTACTGGAAGACTGTGATTCCTTAAGTTCTTTTTCAAGCAGGAAAGAGATTAACATTATCAAGATTGTAATGACAAAGTATGTATGAAGCAAACTTTTTTTGCTTGTGTAGCTTATTCTGTATGGGTGAACAAAATGGGATTTTTTTTTGTAGATGTGGATATTATTCCAATTAATCAGAGTTTGTTTGGCTTGATATTTTTAAAACTTTTTATTTTAAAACCTCCAGGATATAACGGTTATTGACACATAACTCGGAATATTCTTGGTGTTTAGCAGCTGAATTGTTCAGTTTAGCTGTGATAGGATATATCCGTGTAGTGGAATTGTTTCTTTAAGAATATGAAAGAAAGTACTGAAAATATATTTTAAAACTTTGGAAAGAGTAAAATATATATTTTTTTAGGCCATCTATGCCTTGCCTAGAGCATTGTTCACACAATATTTGGTTATAACAAGATTTATAGGGTTAAGTGCAGTGAGGAACTGTTATGTTTCATCCTCAGATTTAAAGAAAGTTTTGCATGCAGAACGTGCCTTCATGGTCTTCTGTGGTTCATTTCGCTGCTTCTGTCAAGAAGATTTGAAACTTCTCTTGTCTGTGTAAACCCTAGTTTAGGTTTGGCTAGGAACTGTTTTCTCTTGTCATTCCTTAATCTCACATATAAAGACAAAATGGCAAACTAATTAATTTTATTTCCTCGAAGAATTATCTTCACTCTTTCAGCTTACAAGATGCCTAAAGCTAAGAAGGTAAAAGTAGTCATTTCTACAAAAGTCCCATTTTCAGAAAATTTAAAAATTAATGACACCAAATTTTACCCTAAATGTGAAGCAATTTCCTTTGTAAACATAATGTAAATAGCTTTTTGACTGTTACAGATCTAAGTGAATATTTTCATAGCCTGTCACCAATGAAAAAGTCCTTTCTTTCTTACTCATTTATTATCAGGTCTTAAACAAAGACTTGAAGTCTCCAATCGCAAATAATAAAAAAATAAAATTACTATGGATATTTTCAGAAGCAGAACTTAAAATTATTTTTTCACAACTTTCCATAACAGTAAAATTTCATCCAGCTCTACAGTAAGAGTTAATAATTAACTCTTAGGTAAATAATATGTTGGGAGATAACATACTGCTTTTCCTCCAATGCGATATTGATTTAATATCAGTAATCTACAAGATCACCATCTCTAAATTAAACCCAAGAGAGTGACTAGTTTCTTACAGCTCTGAAGGGACTCCATGTCAATAACAGTAATGCTTGACATTTATATAACATAAAATTTTGAGATACCTTATAGATGTTAATTATACCTCACAGTAACCCTTGTACTTAGTAATAAGCCATGTACCATATTCACTATCTAAAATTCAACAACATCAATTTTTTTTCTGGTACTTAATGTATCATAAAACATTTTTGACTTTCTAGTCACATTGATATGAATACAGAAGGTGACCAAAATATAAAATTATCTGTGCACCTGATAGTAGCTCTGTCTTCGTATCACAAATACAGTAGACCTTGTATGACCTGTTTTAACAGTATGGCTTGAACTACAAGGTTCAGCTGGGGTGAGGTGCTTCTCCTGCCCCAGCAGAGCCAGCTCTGCTCTGGCTCCATAGTGGCCAAAGGTCACAGCTGGGCATGTGCAGACAGCTCAAAGGTTACTAAATTATCAGAGCTCCAATTCAACATCTTAAGAGAAGCAAAAATGGAAAGCAGCTTAACTTGTCTGCAAAATGCAGTAATTTAGCAAAGAGTTTGTCCTCGTCCCAGTGTCCAGGCAGGATAGGCAGCTCCAAGGAGTTGGTTCATCGACTGCCCACAGCTCAGCTGCCACCTTTAGCAGTTGGAAGCCCTGCTGAGCATCTTGAAGATGAAAGACAGAGGATGCTAACCAGCATAAAATTACTGCAAACATTTGCCAATATTTTCTCATCTATAAAAAGAAGTGCTGACCACTTTCACTGGATAGGTTAATAAACTGTATTCCTAGAGAAGTGATTTCTAGTGCAGAAAAAAAGAGGTGTTTCATGAAAAGTTTTTAAGCTCCCGAAAACATGTTTCTTCAAAGAAATTGGTGTTTTTCTTTAATGTTTTTCTCCTTCCACATCTTTCTTCTAAAAATTAAGAAAAAGGAAACCAAAGAAAAAACAAAGGTGAGAAAAGCAGAATGGAAAGAAGAGCAAGGAATAAAGAGCAATATTTTACATGTAGATGGAGAACTTCATGTCATTCATGGAAAATTGTCATATTTTGAAGATTGATAAAATTTTTTAAATTAAAAACTTTAATTATGTGCAAAACGTTCCATCTTTTCTAGTTAACATTAATTACGAGGTTCTATTACACACTGATGCATCAAATTAATGTTATCCTAAGAAAAAGACTGTGTACTGAGCTTCCCAGCTTGGTGCAAGCGCAAAGATCAGACACTTAATTGTCAAAGAGGCCTCCGAAAGGTCATTGCTCCTCATCACAGTGCTTATTTTTCGCCTGTCTCATTCAGTAACAACTGACAGCACTAGCACTGGAGTAGGATCCAGGACTTGTAATTTCATAGTATCTTGAATCACTGGAGTATTCTGTTCTGCATGGTCTTTTTTGATAAAAAAAAAAAAAAAAAAAAAAAAAAAGAAAAAAAAAAGTGAGGCATTTATTTCAAGATGGATGTTTAATTTTATGACCTTTTCCTGTGTTGCCCCATGAAAGCCTGAGGTGAAAAGCACTTTATTTATGAACCAGACTGGGTTATAAAATAGAGTATTGCCAGTTTCCCCTCACATTAGCATTCATTTCATGATTTTTATATTTTTTTCCCTGACTGGAAGAACTGCCTACACCCCTCCTCACCATGGCAACTGAAGAATCTAGCAGCAGACTCAGGGTAGGAAAAACATAAGAAAAAAAAAAGCTTGAAAATATCCCTTGATACTAAAATTGGTTTTGTTTTCACAGCAACACACTATGCAACTGCAAGAGAAAGAGAGCGACCTACCTATATTTCATTTGGAATCACCCAGCCGGGGAGGAGTACAGAAAAGTGTGTTTGTTTGCATGTTACACTGGAGTATGTTAAGGGTAGGCGGCACTTATTTTCGAAGCGTATTTTGACTGCTGACGGAGAACAAGCTATTGACAATGATATGTTAGTGGATGTTTCTGTGGAAGAGAAGCTATTCATATGTACTGGATGGAAGGCACAGCAATTTTGTTTGAAAAGTTTTCCTTCTGTTCCTGAGTTGGTGCAATAAATGTAACTGTTGACAAATATTTATCAGCCTGTCTAAACAATGGGAAGAATGAACCAGAGTCTTTCAACCACTGTAGGAATGAAAACAGGCACTGATGTATTTGCTAACAGCACAGTCGAATGCTGTACAAGGAATATCAGCGTCATAGACTATAGTTATTTAGAACAACAAAGAATGTGAGTCTACAGGAATAATTCCACACAGATTGCTAAAAAAGACATTTTAAACATTACTAAGACACAGATTTGAAAGCAGTAATAATTAAAACAATACTAAATAATGTTATTGCTTTTCTAAGCAGGAAATCACATTTATTAGGAAGAAGAAGGTAAAAAACAAACACCTTACTGAGTCACCCTATTAAAAAGGACAGAGCCAATATCAAAACTAATGTGAAATAATTGCAACAAAAAGTTTTCTTCATTTCTGTGGGAAAGCCATTCAGTTCATATGAGTAAGGAAAATAGTCTGTCATGCATTAATCTTATCACAGCAGAGAAGCTTATTGGAAGTTTTCTTCCATAAAACTAGTTAAACAGTCTGTTATTCTTAACAAAAGGACAACAGATAAAATAACAATAACTTTCGTTGTTTGCCATCAGTTGCAAATGACTTGCAGTTGAGTAAAAAAAAAACAACCAAAAACCAAACCCAAACCCAAACAAAAAAATTTACCTACAATATAATTTCCCACCACATTTTAAAGACAAATTATTCCATATAATAAAAAGAGAGCTGTTAAGATAAACACTGCTATCTGGAGGCCGGAGCTCACAAATTCCTTGTGTGCCCAGTAGACAGACTGGAACACTCTGTTTCCCGCCAAACACACCCTTCACACATCTCACACATGGAAGGAAAGCAGAGGTCACCCAGCTCTAGCCCAGCGCAGAAGAGTTACAGGTGGACAGTGTGGTGGGACACAGGAGCTGAAATGTACATCTGTGTCTATGCTGCAGATGATAGCCATTTTCAAAAACCTAATGGTCATGGGTTTCTCTTCACAGGAATTGGAACAGGTGGTTATCAGGTTTGACAAGCTGAATAGTGATGGGCATGTGTTCAGAAATAACTAGATGAATTTTGTAGGTTTCTGTCAACATTCAGCTCACTGCGTTTTTATTTCATAAACTAGCTCTCTGTTGCTATTTATGCGCTAATTCTCTGAGTTATTTTCTCTCAGTGAATGTAAGTTGCAGGAGAATGAAGAGCAGGATAAACAAAATGCAGAAAGCAGAACTAGTGCTACAGGAAATGAAGCCAGAGTTAAAGACAATTGAAGGCAAGTACGACTAGAATAGAGAAGTGGAAAAGTATGCCCTGATAAGTAAAGGTAACAGTAAAAATGCTGGGCAGCACTGAAAATTGATATGAAATATTGGTTAAAAATACTTTTTTTTAATTGAATATTTAGGTTAAAACCACTTGGGGAATGACTGCAGAAGAATTAATCTTTAGGCAGTTTTAAAACAATTTTCTATACCTCCATGCAAATTCAGCTGTAGTTAGAAGTCCTGAGGGAAAAAGGTACTTGCTAACCCTCAGATTTAGAATCAGCTTTGAATACCAAGTTAAAAGCATTAAACTAGCTAGAGTTTGCATTCCAAGCAATGGGAAAAAAAAGTAGATATTCTTGAGAGAAGAGTGTATGAAAATCACCTAAAGAAAGACATTATAAGTTAGCCAAGAGATGAGGGGGAACTGGAAAAAGGACTCATGATGAAAGTGTAAGAAAGAAGGCAGACATGCCAAAATCTGAATGATAAATGTTTTTTTACTTATGCAAATAAAAATCGAATAAATATAAGTGCGATTATCTTGATCTTCTTGACATTAATCAATGTATAGTACTAAAACTAAAGTAATCATTTGCATCTGTGTTCAAGAAACAAGGGTGTAGGACTTGGAGGTGAAAGCAGATTCAGTTGTACTGAAATCCATGAAATGTTCATAAATGTTCTTGTCTAAAGTAGCAGGGGCTTGAACTGGATTATTTACTCCAAAGTATGTCTGACCTATCTTTTCTATTTCCCTCATCTTTTCCTTTTACTTAATATTTTCAGTTTCTTTTAGTGATAAGTTAGTCACAGGAGGGTGACTAATCTGGACATTTTCTCCAATTAGTTTTGTAAACACTAAAGAAGTATTTAAATGGAAGTGCTTCTCTATAGTTTCCAAAGGTACTGCTGAATAATCAGCTGGTATTAGTAAGGTTTGCAGCATGCATACGTGCCTTGGAAAAACTGGACTTTTATTTTCTGATTTGCCTTATTAGTTACCAAAGAAATAAATTTCCTAATATTCAATTGTACCCTATTTGTACCACTGCAAAAAGAAACAATTCAATTTCTTATTACCAGACTCTTGTTAGCAGTGTAGCAGTATTTTGGGTAAATTCTCCAGTTTGGCATTCTAGGATGAGTAATGAGAAATGGGAAAATTATATATTCTTTGTTTATATTCATCTGAAGGTACTTTAAATCACTTCAGCTAACTATTTTAATTCACCCTTTTAAATTAAAACTGAATTATCTGGATCAAGAGGTTGAATTTGCCATTGAAAATGAGGCGGGTAAAAAAATCTCCACAAGTACATAGCAAAACTGCCAATGGAGTTGAATTTTCTTTAGGAAAATTTTGTGACAATTTTCCTCTAAAAGACAAAAAAGAATATTTTCTGGAAATTTGCATTCATGTTAGTCCCCTTTCATTATGCCAAATGACATCTCCAAATGCCTCAGGCAGGCATTTCTAATAGGAGCCAAAGGAAGAAAAAGTGATAAAGAAATTAAAATCTAATAGCATATTATGGTAGAATATTTATAAGTGATCAGCAGTGTATTAAGCTGTAAAGAATACTCATCACAGTCACTCTGGCTGGTTATATTCTCTTCTACAGAACTACCTTACCCAAGGCTAAATTACTTTGAAATTTGAAAACAGGTTTCTAAGCATTAGACAGTGCATCGATTATCATAAACAGCTTTAGCATATGTGTGTACATATACTAAATTAAGCAAGGTGCTGTCTGCAAGGTTTGATGTTTATAGGTACACTTTTCTTGAAGGTTTTGTTTACATTATTTTTTAAATGAATGATACTGAGGAAGACAGCTTTAGTACAAATTTACAAAGAGTGCAAGTCAGTCCTTACGTGGCATGAGTCAGAGTAACTGCATGGAGCAACTTCACACCAGCTGAGAATCTACTCAGAATCATCGAAGTTTTCATTCATAACAAAGTAATATCCCAAAAACTTCATCCCAAACCCACTATCTAAACCCCTTAAATTCAACCGTTTGATAATACTATTCCTTGTGCCATAGTGAAATTGCATTTCATTAAGACAAATTATTTCAGCATAGTACCTTTCTTACAGAAAAGTAAAGCAGAGCACCAATTCTAGTTTTAAAACCACAAAAAAAAGCTGATATTTTGCTAAAGAAAAACAGAGTTTGGTCAAAATCTACATATAGTATTCCTGTATTTTAAAGGGAATGTTCTAAGCATTTGGAAAGGAGAAGATAAATTTTGGCTGCTGATTGTTTTATTTTTACATTTTGGAGATTTGGGGGTTAGTTTTTTATACATAACTTATTTGTAGCCACTGCCCATAAATCGAGAAATTAAAAAAAAGTGCCAAATTTTTCTTGAACTTTTTTTTATTATTTCTTCTTATAGTTTGAATTACTTAACATTCAATGGCAGATTGTCAGAAAGTGTTTTACTTAGGTGTGGAATTGCTACTGTAAGATATTCAATTTCAATTTTATTCGCATAAATCTGTCCTGTGACACATGAAGCTGTTGTTTGCCAAGAAGCCAAGGGCATAATAAACCTAGTTTAGCTGGAAAAGTCCAGCAATAGTAAGCAGTAGGTTTCTGACAGTATACCAGAAATGACAGAAAAGCATACCCTCAACAATCATCAGCCATTGCTGAGAACAGGATTTTGCCTGACCTTTGAAATTGTTCAACAAATTCAGTGGCCATCCTGTAAAAAGTTTGCCCTGGAGTTCTTCAAGAAGCTTGAGGGGGTACTGCCATATAAGCTCCATTTGATGAGTTTACATTCAGAAAACCTGAAGGATATTTTGGAGTACTCTTAGAGAATATACTTGATACCTAAGACATCTCTCAGAAAACCAGCACAGACTCAGTGGAAATATGAATTGAACAACCATTTCTCTATTACTTTCTGAACATTACCAATTTCCATTTTTTTCTCTTCCTTTCATTTATATTGTTTTTTTATCATCCTGAAACTGGCAGTTCTAGCAGGATAACTTGCTTACTTATCTTCCCATTAATTATAATAGACAAAGAAGAAGCAGAGCTCTGTATTGATGGGAAAACACTAATGAACTGATGAGGGGAAGGCTGTGGACATTGTCTATTTGGACTTAAGTTAAGCATTTGACGCTGCCTCCCACAGCATCCTCCTGGAGAAATTGGCTGCTCATGGCCTGGGAAGGTGTATTCTTCGCTGGGTTGGAAACTGACTGGATGGCTGATCCCAAAGAGTAGTGGTAAATGGTACCACATTTAGTTGGCAACTGGTCACAAGTGGTGTCCGTCAGGGCTTGGTGTTAGGGACAGTGTTGTTTTTAATATCTTCATTGATGATCTGGATGAGGGGATCGAGTGCACCCTCAGTAATTTTGAGGATGGCACCAAGCTGGCTGGAAGTGTTGACCTGCTGAAGTATTGGAAGGGTCTGCAGAAGGATCTGGACAGGCTGGATCCATGGGCTGTGACCAATGGTATGAGATTAAACAAAATAAAGTGCCGGGTCATGCATTTGGTGCACAATAACCCCATGAAACGCTACAAGCTTGGGGAAGAGTGGCTGGAAAGCTGCTCAGTGGAAAAGGACCCAGGAGTGCTGATTGACAGCCCCTGAACATAAGCCAGCTTCTGCCCAGGCAGCCAAGGCGGCCAACAGCATCCTGGCCTTCATCAGCAATAGTGTAGCCAGCAGGGCCAGGGAAGTGAACATCCCCCTGTACTCGGCGCTGGTGAGGCTGCACCTCCAATACTGTTTTCAGTTCTGGGGCTCTCACTACAAGAGAGACATTGAGGTACTGGAAAAGGTGCAGAAAAGGGCAACAAAGCTGATGAAGGGTCTGGAGCATAAGTCTCATGAGGAGTGGCTGAGGGAGCTTTGGGGATTTAGTATGGAGAAGAGAAGGTGCTAGGGGGACCTTATCACTCCCCACAACTACCTGAAAGGAGGTTGTAGTGGGGTGGGGGTTGGTCTCTTCTCCTGAGTAATAAGCGATAGGACAAGAGGTTATGACCTTAAGCTGTTCCAGGGGAGGTTTAGATGGGATATTAGAAACAATTTCTTCACTGAGAGGTTGATCGGGCATTGGAACAGGCTGCCCAGGGAAGTGGTGGAATCACCATCCCTGGAAGTGTTCAAAAACCATGTAGATGAGGCAGTCAGTGACATGGTTTAGTGATGGTCTTGGCAGATGTGGGGTAATGATTGAACTTGATGATCTTAAAGGTCTTTTCCAACCTGGCTGATTCTATGAAATATTTGAGAAGAATCTGAGGGTGGGGGGAACCCTGCATAACTATTTATGTTGGGTGAAATATGAAATTGGAGATAATTAGAATACTGTCTAGTGAAAGAGGAAAATCAATAAGGTATAGTTATAATCTGTCATGGCCCTGAGAGCACCGAGATGCCTACCTGTCCCTGCTCAGCCTCTCCTTGTGCCTCCCTCCACTTTGACAATACCAGGACTCCATTTCAGCCCATCCCCAGGCCATCAGTCCCTGCCCCAGCAATGTAGTAAGAGTGCTGGTCTCCAGCTCTGTCCCTGCCAATCCTGACTTGTTCACTGGACTTCCCAGGCTGACCTTGGTCTCGACTCATTGTTTCACATTCTCTGTCCAAGGAACCTCTTATTACCCCAGCCTGGCCCTGTGCGGAGTAACAGAGCAATCCCCATGCTGGTTCCTCTCTGACAACAACCAGGAAAAGTGTGCAGAGGGACACCACGGAAGAGTAAGAAACTAGCTATACAGCCAGGAAACTGGGAGCTAGACAAAAGACAAGTGTGAAGGGAGAGAAAAAGCAAACAAGCAAGCAAGTGATACGTTTTCATCTTTATTTTCATAGTTTTACTGTACTGTTGCTGATACTGGTTCAAAGTTGAATGGCTTCAGAGGCATTTCATCCACAATGACTTGTCTGTGGTTTGTAATTGCTCTTCATAGAGAAGAGTTAAATCAAGTAACTATTTTGCATGCTAAAAATATTGCTTAGGTAAGATATAAAAGAAAGATTGAGAAGAGAAGTCTGAGGAAGCAGACTGAGATTTTGGGTTTCTGGATTAGTCCCTCTGATCAATAAAGAACCAAAGGATGTTGTGAACAGACATGCCAAACAATATGTCTACATTATTTGAAAGCATGGCAAAATCTGAAAAGCCTAGGAAGAATGAGACATAACTTTGCCTCTGTGCATAGCAAAGCTGCATCAATGCAATATTTTATTCAAAATAAGTATTTTTTTTCTTAAAAAAAAGAAAATCCCACATTACCATTTCTCCTAGTCAAAGCTGCTTGTCAGACAACGTGAAATATGAACATGGCCTGGACCAGGAGCAGCTGTTTTTCTTCTGTGAGACTGTGGTATCACAGAACATTCAGCCCATTCAAGCACCTCGTGTTGTCATCATCCAGCCACCATCTTTTCCAGCTTTCCTTGAGCTGAAGTCACAGTCATTTCAGTGTGAGTGGAGGCAGCTGTATGGTTATCATCATTTTGGTTGTCTGTGAAACACAAGGATTGCTAATTTGTTCTGCTTGAATAAAGGAGATTTGTCACAGGATTTTCTCATTCTTTGATGGACAGAACTGTATGCAGAGCCAGATCGTCAATAGGAACCAGCATTCAGCTGTTCACCACAAAGTAACTATCAGGCAGCCAATATCACATTAAAAACAGTGGTGTCTCCTACCCATGTTTGGAAGTACTGTGATCAGTTATTTAGGTATGTCACCCACTATCTCCTTCTGAACTGTCAAACAAAATTAAACTAATCCAAACCTCAACTATTCCTTTTGTCTGTTTCTGTGTGAAACCAGAGTTACGTTGTGTGAAAATTTGAGACTTTCTTAACAGTGATTGATTTTCCCTCTTAAAAAGGAGAAGGAAGACATCGTAAATAAAAGAAATGATCAATACAAATTTTTTGGTGGAGTATTTTTCTTCAACTTCAGACCCGGACGATGATAAAACTGTTTGAAGCTCAAACCTGGACAGCAGTTCTTCATAATTTCAGCAGAAATGTGTGAAAGAGATACTGACTCTTAACAGTCTTGGGCAAACTTTTAGTCTGATTTAAATCTCTTACATAAAATATTATGGTTGAGGGTTTGTTTGTTTCGTGGTTTTTCTTTTTAACTCATCTGCAAAATATTTCATAAGTCCTTTACATCGTGAAAGATAGAAGTGAAAAATTTATATGCCTAAAACTTAAATAGAATACAAACAAACAGAGAGTTTTCAGTAAAGGTAAGTGTGTTTTCAGACTTCAAAAAGGAGAATCAAAGGGCAAATCTTGCACTCTTATAGACAGTTCTGTGATCCACCTTCCATGAAGACAGACATCTTCAGGGGATAATTAACTAACAAAAAGAAATGTCAGTATATATTGGGTTTTACAAGGAAAAGTGATTTCTGTTCAGCTGAAAAACAACATGTCCAGAATCAACAGTAACACTTCTTTGCTGTGTAGTTTTGGGCTTTAAAATATATCAGTATCCCTTTTTATTTTTCTTTATTCAGGAAACTTAAGTCTTAAAAGTCAACATGTATATTTCCTTTCATACAGGTAGCTATTCTTTCTATAAATAGTGATAGGTATTCATAGACATGATAATGATGCATACACATGTAAACATACATATGTACCCACATATGTAAACTCTCAATTGTTTTTTAAAATTTTCCGTATCTCATGTAATGGAGCAGGTTAAGTACCACCATGAAGCTGCCACACACAGCACAGCCTGAGATATCTTTTTTCTTTGGGTTTTGTTCATTCTCTCTATAGACCTTACATTTCCAGCAAGTGCCATATGGACAAAACAGTTCCTGGTAAAATTCTGGACAACAATTAACATAAGCACAGCAGGAGATCCCAACTGTTGACCCCTAAAAGGTGGTTAATCAACAGCATATGGGTTTATTTATCCCAGCATGCCCTTTTAATTAACAGTTCTGGAAAGTGTACTTTTTAATGAACACTTTGTTATAATATACTGAGAAAATTCTAAATAGTGTAAATGAAACTCCAGCTTGAAACAAAGTAACATATATCTGTCAAGAAGTCAACCCATGAGAACCACTAGTACTAACTTCAAACAATGCTAGCATAACAATGTTTCTGTCTAGAATCAGATCTGATTTTATAAGAAAATCTCCAAAGTGCGTAAGGTTTGAATTCAGTGTTTAAACTCATCTTTAAAATAAATGTACATTGTAAAGTTCATGTTTAGAGTAAAAAATGTTAGCAGGACAAGGAGGAAGCTCTCCAATCCTCTGTTTTGTTTTGAGCACACCCTTTGAACAATAGTATGACATTTACTTTCAAGCTGACATTAGATAATGCTTGATAGGACATTGATAGGGTAAGTGGAAAGGAAGAGAGGATGCAAAAAGAAACAGTGATACCAAACTAGAAAGGAAAAGCAAACACAAACAAATGTGCACACAGCACAGAAGAAAAGCTGACTCAAAACATTCAAAGTCCTTTTTAATATACATCTTTATTAATGCAATGCAAATTGTTTAAGATAAGCCTTAGGTAAACCAAAACCTTAAAGTAAACAAAAATATTTATGGTCAATTATTTAAGGAAAACAGAAAGCCAAATTTTCAGTTGGTGTAAATTAAGGTAACTACTTGCAGAAAACTGATTTACATGGGTCTTGAAAACATAATCAAAACTTTCATACTGCAGAAATTCAGAAAACAAACCAAAGAGTCTTTTCTTTATCTTCAATCAGTTGAACAAGAAAAGTGTCTTTGAAGGTATTGTATCAGCTTATAAAAACCCCTGGTAAGCTTCCTGTAAATTATGTCCCAAAGATGAATACATTGGGAGCTCATAAGGCGTTTTCTAATTAAGAAGCCATGCAAACTACTGAAGACCTTAGAGAATATTCATGCTTCACCTCTCAGCAAAGAATTCTACCCTTTGTTAGCAGCAACTGCTACACCAAAAGGACTATTTTGTACATACTTATTAAGCGGTAGAATCTGATATGTAGTAGGAGGCAGAAACATTTAAGTATGTTACTCTTTTACAGCATACTGTGCTAAATTAAAGACATTTTTTCCTCTTAGTAATTTGCTGATACCAAGAGTATTGGAGTCTCCTTAGGATCTTTGATTGTCTAGAGCAAAATGTTAGATAGCCTTAGAGAAGAATGCAGATTTGATGTATACTGAACATCTGAGCAATTCCAAAATGTAGCTATAGCTACAACCTTCTAAAAATGTTTACCAAAGAATTGCACTAGGTAAGGTGTTACATTCATTTTCAAAACAAAACCAAAAAAAGTTTATGCTTTGTCATTTGATTACTTGCTACACTAGAAATAAGAGAAAACATTATCAAAATTGTCATGCATTATCCTGTATTATGTGCTAATGAAGAATGAGAAAGCAACTTGTGGTTGCTGCTCATATTGTTATGAGTCCATCAGAAGAACTAAAGATGACATTCTCAGAAAGAACCTATGTAGGAGCCTGTTGTCTCCTTCTCTGTTGAGTGTCATAAAAGACCAGCTCAGAGCAGCAAATTTTTAGACTGTTAACCCTTACAGCTCTTAAAACTGTCAGGACACCACAAAGCTTAGGGTAAATATATTGTGATAGACATATATCCATACTATCCTCTATGATATACTTTACCATTTCATGTATTTGATAGTGGGAAACTTACTGTTAGTAAAGACTGTCTACATTAAGAAGGATTTTTCAGGATTGGCCACTACTAAATAAATATAATGCTGTAACTTTAATTACAAAATGTTTTTATAAGATGATATGGGACTCCAAGTGCCTGATTGTTCTAATTTTGAAAAAAAAAACAAACACATTGTGGAATGCCCATAAAGAGTATGATTAAGTAATGAGTATGTTTTACAGCTTCTGAGTAACTATGTATGTCTTCAGCTATGCAGATAGCACAATGAAAGTATACTTGAATCTACATGGAGGAGGAAAAGATAGAAATGTGCTGTATAGATTACAGCAGCTATCAAACTCCTGTACATTGAAGACTAGTTCTTGCAAAAAAGATAAAAAGTGCCATAGGTTATTCCAGAATGTTACCCTAAGTGAAGAACTAATTTCATAAAGCTGAAGATAGTATCCTGTTTAAAAATACAGAAAAAAATTAAGTCCTTTGTGATGATTAAGCTGATTCATGCAGAGCCATTGATTTAATTTTTGAAAGAAGATCAGTGATCAGAAAAATCTTCTGTCTTGAATTCTCTCTGTCACTGCTATTGAAACTTTTTATTTTGAAAAGATCATTTACTCCACTAGAAGATATTTCTGGTTTTATTTTTCAAAGTACCCCTGAGTAATAAAAGCATAAAACTTAAGGCAGAATTATGCTTCTTTAGGTGTATTTTTAAAATGTCATCTTTTCTGTGTTTTTGGTTGGTTGGTTAGCTTGGTTTTGCTTTGTTTTAGTTTTTTTTTGTTTGATTTCTTTCTTTGTTTTTTGGGTTTTGTTTTGTTTGGGTTTTTTTTTGGGGGGGAGTGTTTGTTTGTTTGTTTTAATTAACCAATACATGCTTGAAATTACATCTAGCTTATATACAGGGACTGTTCTCTCAATAAAAAGCAATTGGAATCCGCTTTTCATCAGAATGAACTGTTTGGTTCCTGCTTAGTCCTGCTTTATGAACTAGACTACAGTTGTTTGGGACCTGTTTAGTCCTGCTTAGTGAACTAGACTACAGGTTAGTTTAGATCCCACATTTTCTTTTTGATTATTTCTAGGAAAAGAAGAAATAGCTAAGAGTTATTTCAGGTCTGGGCACTGCTTCTGTTTTGTACAAAGTGATTCTTGTTTAAATGTGCACCTAGTCAGACACATTAAGCAACATGATAGAAGTATTTTAAAAGACTAATACGGTTCTAGTGCACCAAAGTAAAAATCAACTATGAGCTACTTTCAGTCTAGTTATCTCAAGAAGGGCTTTGCTCCCAAGACTGAAAATGAAGACCTGGAAAACATATATTAAACACCTCAATCCTTTAAGCACAATAGAGCACTAACGTGCTAGATTCAATTTTTGGCAGTTAAAAGAGCCTTGTCCCTCGTCCTTCCTAACAATAAGAACAGCCAGAACAAAGGGATTTGCATAGTTCTCCTTTAAGAAATGAGTTCCAGTTTAATTGGGTTAGTAATAAAACTTCTGAACCCACTGAGTTGTAACAAAGAATATGATCAGTTACCTTTTGTGACAATGCAGCAAGATACCTGTACATACTATGTATATATATATATATATATAAGGCGACTGAAGGCCCACACTAAGACCCTAAATCACCTTGTCCGTGACCTGTTTTTCCTGATGATGCCACCCTTGTTGCCCACACAGAAGCCGCTCTGCAGAGCTTAACATCTTGCTTTGAGGAGGCAGCTGAGCTTTTTGGACTGGAAGTCAGCTTAGAGAAGACAGTAGTTCTCTACCAACCTGCACCACAAGAAGATTACCATCATCCCCACATTAC
>JANHGB010063686.1:0-15872 GCA_026283785.1 Coracopsis vasa | reverse complement strand
AATCATAGAATAGTTAGGGTTGGAAAGGACCTTAAGATCATCTAGTTCCAACCCCCCTGCCCTGGGCAGGGACACCTTGCACTAAACCATGTCACCCAAGGCTCTGTCCAGTCCGGCCTTGAACACCACCAGGGATGGAGCATTCACAGCTTCCTTGTCTCACCACCAACTTATATTCAGTCTAAACTTCCCCTGTTTAAGTTTGAACCTGTTACCCCTTGTCCTACCACTACAGTCCCTAATGAAGAGTCCCTCCCCAGCATTCCTAAAGGCCCCCATCAGATACTTTAAGGCCTGTCATTTGATAACACATGATTAATCAGGTCTTGAGATAAGATTTTTGTGAAGGACTATTTTACAAGAGGTGTAACGGTAAGAATTCTTCTCTTACATGTGAAAAAGTTAACTGAGGAAATCCAGAATTTGTGCAGTGTCATGTGGCCTAATTTTCTGATGCTACTTAAGTAAAAACTGAAAACCAGAGAGCAGTACATACCATCAAGTTAGCTGAGAGCAGAACTTCAAATAATACACTTATTTTAGAGTAAGAGAGTTTTGTTGCTGAAAGCCATCCCTTATTATGGCTAAAATGTTCTTTGTTGTGCATGAATAAAATCCATCTAAACATATCATTAATACTGACATGACTTAGGTCTTCTACATTTTTCTTTCAATATACTGTAAGTTTCCATCTAGAACACGGCACGAAGAAAAATGAAAGCTTTGTGCAGTATAATAAACATTTCCATAGAAGTCTGCATGGTATTTCTGCTGTACATCATGTTTCATTTATCAACCTGAATTAGGCTTTTGAAAAAGAAGGAAAGGCAGCTTTGCAGTTCAGTACCTTTTCTAGTTTTTTTCTTGCAATAACAAAATTACTTAATGTCATTTCAAGTTCTTCCTGTTCCATTACACATGTACACAGAGCTATGGGTAATTCACTTATACAGTTCAACATCTCCTTTGTCAGAGATGGTATATGTGCAGATTTTTCCCTCAAGGAAAGAAACTCTTTTATAAAATAACTGTATATTCTGCCTTTTCTTTTTTTTCCCCTTTGCTGTTATGCTTGTATTGTTACTATACCCTGTCAGACTGGTAATTAGCATTCAGGCTCCATCTGACACAAACGCAGCTCTCAATCCTCCTTAAAAATCCCTTAGGACACACATGATAAGTAAAATAATGCGAGCCACTAACAGGGGAAAAGTACTTAATTTTTTTTTTTTTTTTTAAGGAAAGGAAAAGAATGGACAAAAGAACCCCCAATGAGACTGAATAACCACAGACTGCTTATGTCATGCAGTTAATGCATGGCTCTTGTACAGTGCACTGGATGGAGCTAATCCTACTGTGTGGAATAAGCATTCAGAATGCTACAGCTGTCTTCCTAGGGCTCTCCTTTGCTTTTCCCATACAAAGATCTATATCCTCTTCCCAGTCTCACCTTTCTCTCAAATTTCTAAGGCAGTCAGTGTACCTGGGTTTCCCTCTTTAATCCACAGTGAGTGCTCCTCCTCCTTTTTCAGGTTTCTCAAGTGAATAAACATTCTTTCAGATAGTCATCATTTCTTGAACACTGTCACACATGATACTTAAGGTATCATATTGTTCTGAACTATTCTAACTTGATTATATTGCTTTTGGTAAGATGATAATGTTACCTTAAAGCTGTGTGCACGTAACAGAATTCTTCCGTATTCAGTGAAAGTGCTGTCACTGGAAATAAACAGATTTATTTTCCTTGCAGTTCGTACAGGATCCTCATTTTCAGTAATTTCTCATTTAAGTGATTGATGTGATCACAGATTAGATCTAGTCCAGGAAGTATGCAAGATGAACCATCACACAGTTAATTTTTTTCTGGAACTGTACCCTCACACACACTTGGTCTTTCATGTAAGTCCAGAAGGATGTGCAGAAGACAGACTGGTATAGCACTCACGCTGGGTCACTAAGCCATCTTATCAAAGATGATGAGATAGTTTTCTGCCTTTGCGTGCGATGCACACAGCAACAGGAGAGACAAAGTAGTAACTCTTACTGAAAGCTGTGATTTAATATCATCCCAACATCATAATGTTATTATGGAAATGACAACAAAAAGAGGCTTGCACCTCAATACCAAATTACTATGAAAGATTGTTAGGCCAGAGACATGAGAAGTCTCTCTCTGAGATTTATGGCTACAATGGATTTAAACACATGAAAATCATCTGCCACAGTACCCAAGAAGGAACTATCACATACCCAAATCAGGGAAAAAACTTTAGTGATGGATTTTCTGCTTTTTTTGCAGTAGAAGCAAAGCTGTGCCTCCTAGCCTCTAACGTCAACCTCTCTAATAAACCGACCCTCAGAACACATTACTGCAATAGCTGCTCGTACGTTCATACTTTTCTTGTGGCAAAATTCCCCTTTCCTGGCACCTCAAAAGGCCAGAGATCCAAAAGGCGAACCTTCTGGAAGGACTGAGAAGGACAAATGTTCAGACTCGACATTGCTACTTAGCCCAGAGACCATATGGTTCTCAGTTGCCTCTGTGTAATTTTAGGTGGCAATATATCACAATGTCAGGTGGTATCTCAATGACATTTCATCTCAGTGCTTCCCCTACAGTTCACACCATGGACAGGAACCATTTTTCACAGAAGGTGTGAATAGCATAAATAGTAAGATGTATCTGCATCTGCGTATGCAGATGTTAAGGTGTGCTATGCAACTGGCTCAACAGTACAGTACAAACCTGTTTTGTAGATGGCACTGGCTTTCTAGCATTCTTCTAACAACTCTGGGGCTAATCCTAAACAGCCCCAGCAGAAAAGCAACTGGAGGAAACTACAACAATAACACAGTCAGCTCCAAAGGCACATCTTATGGAGAAAACCTTCTGGGACCTCCTTGCTTTTAGCTGTTGTGTGGATTTCTAGGAGGAGTAGATGTTTAGGCTCTGAATTAGCAGTAGCCTCAGTATCCCAAAACGCCTCACTATGTAAATCTTACTTTCTCTTTCTGAACTTCTTTGAGAAACATTTTAAAATATATATTTAACATCCATCTATCTTTCTACCTTTAAAGTTCTGCAAGATGAATGGATTGAAATTTCCTACTTATAAAAGTAAGAATCCATATCACACATTTCCACATTTAAACACTGTTCTTTTGTCATGTATTTGAAAAAGCAGATCTACTTAATATCACATTTCTCTGGACAGTGCACTCACCTACATAAAACAACCTATCAAAGAGCAATCTGTCATGAAACACCATTTTTTCTGATGCTTTCAAGGCAAAAGATATACGCATCCCAGCTCTCTGACAAGCAAGAGAAAATTATCTTCACAGGTTTTTTGAGGGAATAAATACAACTTTGGTAACTGATCACTTCCATTCATTCTAACAGCAACATGTTGCTTCTCCAGCAATTAATAAAACGAACATGCTCCATACCAGGGAAAAATGCTGACCATACTAGAATAAGTGAGCCAACGCATTGTCCAAGCATGTACATTAATTGACAGCATAATTAATCCTCAGTACATAATCAATGAGGAACAGTATGGTCTTCTGAATAATTGTAGACACCAGAACGAGACTGAATTTTCTCTGAGCTAAAATATGGTGTCACTAGTGAATGAATCCTCCCTCAGGAGACTGTAACAAATACAAAGAACCAGCTGAAGGACAACCAGAGTTGTAAATTGAGAGCTATAAAAAAAAAAAAAAAGACTGTGCCAGCATGTTTATAATATATAGGTTGGAGTTACAGGTGAGAAATAGGAGTTAGCAGTCTGTTATAATCTGAAGTTGAGTCAGTAAAGCACTGAAGAACCATTAAATCATCACTCCTTTCATTGCATGTAGTTTAAAACATCTAATAAAACTATCAGACAAAGCCACTTTTAGCATTTGAAGCTGAAGCTGTGGATACCAATCAGTTCAAAGTTAGAGCACTACTAGGAAGTTCAGCAAAGGGAAGCTCTTAATTTTCGTTATAGACTTTTTTTCTTCACATTCGGCACTTGTCATGAAAGTCCAAAATGTACAAAGGTCTTTTTGTCATAATTGAGGAAAGCAAGAAAATAAGAGCCCCATTTCCCATTAAATTTTGGTGTTCTCAAATTTAATTCCATTTTGATAATCTAATTCAAGGCACCAAAAAAAGTTTGAGCATGCATTGAAATAGACTGAAACTGAAGTCTTTAATCCTATCCAGTGCTGAGTAACTCTGAGTTTCTAATTCCCTTCTCCCAGTGGGTGTTGAGGTCAGCGCTTACCACAGAGCAAATTGGAGTCTAGCAGGACTCTGTTCTTTGTAAACAGGGGAGGCTGCCTTGTCGTGCTTTGCTGGGACTGAGAGGCTGTTCCAAAAGGGTTTATATAAGGGTTTGGGGCTCTGTGGCTCCCACTTAGAGAAAGGTGAATTAAATGGAACAACTCTGCATGCATTTGCTAATAACTGGACAGACAGCAGTATACCACTTTTTTTTTCAATCATACATCTTTCAAAGCTTACCATGTTTCCCATGAACAGAGCAGTCATTACTGCCAGCCAATCCTGTCGAATCCTTTACAATATAGAAGAAGTTACTGGAGCACAGTACATAGAGATGGACCTATATCCATCCAGACTTTCCTTTAATGATAAAATATAGTTATCAACACTTTAAATAACTTAAAAGCAACCTTCAAGACACTGCCTATATATCTGACACAATCCCCATTTGAGCTGTAACTCATCTTCCCTTACAAATGATACACTGTATACCTAGCAGCCATGATCTGAATTTAATCTTAATTTTGAAATGGAATCATAGAATCATAGACTAGTTAGGCTTGGAAAGGACCTTAAGATCATCCAGTTCCAACCCTCCGCCAAGGGCAGGAAGTCTCACACTAGAGCATTTAACACTTCCCTTGGCAACCTATTCCACTGCCTCACCACCTTCTCAGTAAAGAACTTCTTCCTTATATCTAACTTGAATTTCCCCTGTTTAAGTTTAAACTTGTCTTCCACAACCGAGGAACCTCCTGGATTTCTTGTGCCTGGCTATACCGTGCCTCCAACAGACACCAGCATGGTTGAAATCCCCCATAAGGACAAGGGCCTGAGAGCTTGAGGCTGCTCCTATCTGCCCATAGAGGGCTCCATCCACCCAGATCTAGTGGCCTGTAGCAAACTCTCACTGTAATGTCCCCCATCACTGTTCCCCTTCCTTTGACCCTGACCCTCAAGCTCTCTGTTGGCCCATCACCCGTTCCCAGGCAGAGCTCCAGATTCTCCAGCCTATCATTGACATAAATAGCTATGCCTCTTCCCTGTCTGCCCAGCCTGTCTTTTCTAAAGAGCCTGTAACCTTTCATTCCAACACTCCAGTCATAGGAGCCATCCCAGCATATTTCCATGATGACAGTGGTGTCATATCCCCATAGACGTTCACAAATATCAACTGGATCTCAGTGTTTTTTACTCATGAAAGGGCATGAAATGATTGAATTACTTTCCTGCATGCTATATCTTTCCTTTAAATTCCAAGTTTTCTACATGTATTTTTCATTGTTAAATACTCTCATGAAGGATAGTTGCAGCATTAATGATACCTAAAAATTACTACTAGAAAAAAACCTCTGGAAACTAAAGTACATCAGTAATGCAGTGAAACTGGTAGCTAGTAAGAGTGCAGCCAACCTTTTACACTGAATAAGTCCAGTGGCATAGATTTCTTTCTACATTTAAAGCCCTTTCTTTGAAGCAAGCCTAACAAACACATTGACAGTTGTGTGACAGACAGAAAACCTACCAGGCAAGCTCACAAGCTGTGTCTTTGTGGGGCTTGACAATACTTTGACTTTCTGTGGGACTAAGTAAACAAAATCAAAATAGTAGTCTTCTGTTCTCACATCATTCAGTAAAAATGTTTCTCTTAGACTCAGCTACCCACCAGTCACTCAAACCTCAAGATAGTGTTAAACACTTATTCTGATCTGTCACAGACTCCTGGATATCATAAGAGAGAAATTGGGTAGAGTGAGAGAGTGACTTATCTGCAGACACGGCTTAACACTGATTTACCCAGCCACCTTTAAAGAAGCACCATTTTACAGAGGGACTTGTCCCTAGTACCAAAGGGGTTTTAGCATCTTGCAGTACTAGTTATTGGAAGAAATAAGTAATTGTTTGATGAATAACTTCAGATCTTCTCAAGACAAACATTAACTCTTCATAGGTTCAGCCTAGAGAATGGAAGGTTGAAAATGAGAGCTATAGGATAACAGGAAAGTTCACATCTGATGAACAGATATTACGCTTCCCTTATTCCAGAGCAAATAAATTAAAACATCTCAACTCTCCCCACCAGAAGCAACACTTTCATATTGGTCTGAAATCTTTCTATCTACACAGGTCTCCCTTGCCAATGGGCTTGTGTCAAAAATAACTTTTTTAAAATGTATAAAGAAATTTCTTGTTGAAATATTTTCCACAAATTGTGTGCTCCTCAGCCAATTTTAATTTAGTCCAAAAGTTGCCATTTTTGTTCAAAAAGACCTCTGGAAAACTACGTGTATACAGAACACTACTTTAGATTTTTGACCTCTATACATATATTTATATCCACTGACCTATTGCTCTTAGATTTAGCACATGCTCTTGTCATCTGAGAAAGTATCATCTTGCTTTTTTTTACTAAGTCTGATCTATAGAATTGTCCTGGGTTCAGCTGTAGCAGTCATTTTTCTCCTTCCTAGCAGCTGGTGCAGTGCTGTGTTTTTGACTTTAGTCTGAGAACAGCACTGATAACACATCAATGGTTTAGTTCTTGCTCAGTAGCACCTACCCTGATCAAGAACTTTTCAGTCTCATGCTCTGCATGAGGAAGCAGAGACAGGACACCTGACTCAAACCAGCCAAAGGGATATTCCACAGCACGTCATGTCCAGAATAGAAACTGGAGGCAGTTACCCAGAAGGCCCAGATAGCTGCTTGGGTTGGGCTGGGCATTGGTTGGTGGGTGCTGAGCAATTGCATTGTGCATCACTTGTGTTTATTGTTTTCCTTTTCTCCTTTTAGTTTTATATTCTCTTCTCTTGTTATTTCCCTTATCATTATTATTATTGGTGGTAGCAGTAGTGGTTTTGTGTTATACCTTAGCTACTGAACTGTTCTTATCTCAACCCATGGGTTTTACATTCTTCCAATTTTCCCCCCCATTCCTCTGGAGCGAGGGGGAGGAAATAAGTGGTGGTGGGGGGGAGGTGTGAGTGAGTGGCTGTGTGGTTCTGAGATACTGGCTGGGCTTAAACCATAACAAAAACTTAAGCATGTAAGAAAATAAGTTAGTAACACACCAAGATGAGGATCTGCACAACACCGGCTGCATTTTTTCTCTGCTGCAAACAATTCACGACTTACCTCTCTGAACATTCAGCAGGAGAAAAAGGGGCTCCTTGCACCATCTGTCCTTCCCACAACTTGCTAGGAGCTGGCCCGGAGTTTGCAATGAAAATGGTAACAATGAATGCCTTGCTATGCAGAGCCAGAAGTTATGCCTTCCAAAGTGCCTGCAAGGCTTGGCCACCTATGTTCTTCAGCCAGGTTTGAAATTTTGCTCCTAGCTCTTTGTGATTCCCAAAGCCTGCCCACTCAGAAAATACAGGCTACCCTCTTAACCACTTGTGAAGAACACTGCAGTCCTTGAAGGCCATGTTATATACCATTGAATAACTATGATTTCTCTTGCTTCATAGAAGGGGTTCTATGCATATCAGAGAGCATAACTCAGCTTTGAGGACTGAGAATCTCTTAATAATTAAACTGACACACAGACACAGGTCTGAATACTCAATACCATAGAGTGGAAGCAGAGAAAGAACACCAATGACCATACACCTACATATCTACTCACTTCACAGTGTGCTTTCTGTACAGGCACAGTTTTCCTGCAAGTGAAAAGGAAGAAACATCAATTAAATAAACTTTCAATTACACTTTTGATGGTTGCACACTTGTGAGAGTAAGAAACAAAGAGAATGGGTGGTGTGGTAACTTCTAAACCAGACAACATTACTTCTGATGGGGAACAGTTAATTGGTACCACAGAATGTGTCTGAAATATTGATTTAGTTTGTATGGATAGGGAAGCAAGTCCTAACATACTTTCATCTGTTCTTAAATATAAATGAAAAAACAATCAATTTACTATCAGGTCACAACGAAAACAGAGGATCATCTGAAGCATAAGCAGCTTGCGATTTATATTCAGAACCCTCAAGCACCATGAAAACACAGACAGATAGCAGCATCTTACAGTCAGCTTTTAGATTATGTTGCGCATCTGAGAATGCCAGGAGTCCATGGCTGTTTCTCTGCATTCTGCAAACAAGTCTTATTCAGAAATCACACTTTTGCCCTTTGTATACTTCATTGTATATAGCCATGTATAATACTGTTCTGTGCAGTCATTAAAAGTTTGCAGGCACATAACTATTACATTCTTTTGCATCTTTTGAATATCAGCAAGAAAAATGTAAAGCCTGTAAGAAAAGAAGATGCACGTGGCCATTGTAGTTCTCCAGGAATAAGACCTGTAATCACTCTTAAACACACAAAGTGACAAATGAGAGTTTAACTGTTCGGAACCTGGGGAGGGGAAGGGTGCAAAATTGCAGGAGTCATTGACAAGACTGAAGAATACTTTCATATAGTGCAGTGATCAAGTTAATTTGATAGATAACCTTGAGCTGTGTGGATAGTCAGAAGCCTTAGCCAACAAGATTTCAGCAAGGCTGTTAGTTACCTCTCCATCTGCTTCACCAGGAATGCTTGGCAAGCTTTACTCTATTTCCAGTTGCTAGAGAGACACTTTCAACCTGGAGATGAAAATAACACTGGTCTTTCCTTTCAATACATAGCATTGAAACTTATTTGTTAAATAATTTTCACAGTTGAGGTTGTATTTGGAAGCCAAATTCACAAGTGTTCTCACAAAAACACCTAGCACTTTATAAGGCAAATATTTATATTAAAAATAGAAAAGAGTTCAGAAGTAACTGCAAAACATGTTTGGGTTGTTTTGGGGGGTTGTTTTTGTTTTGTTTTGTTTTGTTTTTTGCTTGTTTGTTTAAGCAGCTAAAGGCAAAAAATTCACAACAAATAATTTATGTGACATTTTCTGTCATTGAGTATCTTTAGTAGTTTGTTACAACTTCAGGTATATTCCCTTTTTATCAGAAAGTTTCTGTAAAAATTAAACCACATCCTGAACTTCCTTGGCATGTTCAATACTTCAGAGTTAGAGAGCTGCATAGTAGAACAGAAATGAAGGACAGCAATTTTGGCATGCACATCTTCAAGTCCAAATTTAATATTAACCTTCTGTGAATGCACCCTCATAAAACTTTGAAGTGTATTCCTTTCCCTGCTCTCCCCTAAGGAACTGACTAGTAGTACAGAACCATGTGAATGGTCATGAAAAGGAGGAGCATGAGAAAAGCAGATTAACTTATTTTAGCTCTTCGAGCGAAAAAGAAAAGCATCTGGCAAAGTCTGGACTTAGGGTATGACACTGCAGATTTATGGAATGGTAGAGAGCAGAAATTTAGCTACTCTTAAATGTGCTGAGTAGAATATCTATATACTCCTCATCCAACAAGCTGAAGATAATCTTGCTTGATCAGCCATTGTTCAATTTGAAATTTATAGGAGTGGAATTAAAGTGGCAGAAAGCCTAATACTATGTTCTTTTATTAGTGGTCCATCTTTGCCTTATGTGCATTAGGCTGAGAACTCTTTGGTCAGCAATATTGACCTCAGAGCTCCTTGCTGTTAGACGGCTTTGGCAGCACAGCACAGCCCAACTGCAGAAATTAAGGAGTCAGAGGGAAAAAACAGTGCATCATTTAAAGTGTTTCCAGATAAATGAAACACAACCTGCTTCCTGAGAAACAGCATGTTGGTCCAAGTGTCTCAGATGCTGGCTCTATCTGTTGCTTGTTGCTTCTACCAGGCATGACTCAGCGTGTTCCAGAAATAAGAGTGCACACACTCCCTTTTTAGTCCCTCTTCATATACATTACCATGTAGTCTTACAGGGCAGATCTCTTTCAAAAAAAGTATCAATCACATCATGTATCTATATAGCAGCCTCTAAGGAGCTCTACAGAATAGCATGCAGCTTGCTTTTGTAGGATTTGAAAACCTTCCTTACAAACACAGACCAAACTTAATTCATTGACACCTAAATTTGCCTCAGATCCACCATATGTGCAAGAGCAGTCTAAGATAACAGAAGCAGAAGCCACTAGTAATTAAAATCATATTGATTATACTCTGGATTACAGTGGTAGCATGAGTAATGTTAGCATTCTTAGAATGGAATGGAAAATGCTAAGTGGCTATGTGAATAAGATACTTTCATTTTCTGTAAGATATCATCAGAAATAGCAACAAAATATCTCAAATCAGTCTGGCAAAATACATGTTTTGTTACAGGCTTTGACTCATACATTTAAAAAGAATTTAACCCCCAAAATACATGGAAACAATTCTCTGTTGAGACACTGAAAACAGCTGGGATGTCTCAATGCACTCAAGACAGGAATATGTATGAGGAACACTCATCCTGCTTGCAAGTTGTGATTTAAGGGAAAAAATTATACACGGGAACTTCTTCCCTCATTATTCCATAAAGCACAGACAGTTGTTTCTCTTTCTTGTCCTATGCCTGTACTGCCCTCTGCACTTAGCTGGCCATTCAGAATAGTCCACAAAGCCCACTACCAACTCTACAAAACCCCCCAGGATATTGCTGGAGGAAAGAGCTATATCTGGTGGCTCTTTAGTTGCTGCAGCATTCTTCAGATCTGCTAGAGGTATGACAAATTTGCAAGTCAACGTGTTTTAAGATGGATTATCCTTTTCAGAAAATGTCTGCAGGGATGGTTTGGGAAAAAAAATCCTTTAAAAATCTTGTTCTTGCTTTGCTTTTCACACTAAACATGAGCAGGAATATTCAGAGAGGATTCCTGCATTCATACCTAATGGGGGGAAGGGATGACTTATGTTCACATGGAATTTATGAAAACGATTAAATAGTCTTTTAGCTTGTTTTGTTATTCCACATATATATATATATGTATATATTCACATATACATACATACATTCTAAACACCATGGAGATAAACCTATAATATCTATTTGTCCATCTTAGAATAATGACGTGAGGAGAATTTTTAGAAGTTCTGCATCACTGCAAACACCACATTTTTCATCAAGATAATTAACCACTGAAGAAAGCTCCCAGCAATTTATCAGATACAAGAGAAAATTTAATGCCTTGGAGGCATATCAAATATTGGATGATAGCTTAACTACTGAATTATCCACTAACCTTCTCTCCAAGCTCTGCCTTTGGGATACTACAAAAGATGTTTCAAGAATGAGATGGAAGGACCTGAAGGAAAAGACATGTTAAAAACTTCTAAAGAGAGGCCTAGATCTTGACTTCATCTAAATTAGCTTGGATTTGCATAACATGGGAAAAGGTTAACGTGGGGGAAAAAATGATAATAACGATCAAGTGTCTTGACTTGTAGCCAAGCAATAAATCACTTTTATTGGACATGCCATGAATGGCAACAGAAAGGCTTAGCACTGAGATTGAGTCACTGCAGATATTGTATCTTCTGAGTCACCTGGGGAACAAAAATCTCTTTGTATAGGCACTCAATTTGCAGAAATGTAAATAAGCATCTTTATCATCTTTCAATTACAAAAGAAAATACAAGCCCAAAACCTTCTGGATCATCACATAGACAGTAAATAGTCTCTTCTGTTGAAATTTTTCACTCGTTATTTCCTTAAGATAAAACACTCTGCTGCCCAGGCCTGACCTTCAGGATTTACAAAAAACTTCTATTGACATCTACTGATTCTCCCTGCAAGCCCAGACACAGCCCATCTGAAGGAGAAGAGTTAGCTCTGATGTAGAGCTGCTCCAGTTTTCCTCTGTGTAATGGGGAGATGTCCTACCCTGTACAGAGGGCAGGGCCATCTTGTTCTGCCCTGCCCTTGCTAAGCCCCTGGCTTGGGCACTAAGGTATCCTGCAAGCAGAAATGGGGTGCTATGGCAAAAAGGGGGTAGTAAATGTGGGCATTCTGTGGCAGTAGTACTGTGGGGTGCAGAGCAGGAAGCCTCAGAGTGAGTCTGAGAACAGCCATACCTATATCCATCATCATACCTGATAGCAACACACAAATATGTCTGGGGACCTTTGTTAAGGTTCTTTCTCCTGTTTTTTTCTCAACAAAGGAAAAGCCTAACTTAAAAAGAAAGAGCAATTCATTTTAGTGACCTTGTTCACACAAGCCAGTACTTTTAAACAGAGATTTTAACTCTAATCATCAACTTTCCAGAAGCAATCTCCTGCTGCTGCCCTCTCCAGTTTTTCCTACTCTCTTGCTGCCACAGGAGAGGAGCCACTGTACTGCTGACAACTTTAAAAAGCACTAAACAAAACATATTTCAAATGAAGACCAACTCTATGCACACATCCTCAACAGAGCTGCACATGCTTTTAAGATTTGTACTATATCCTTTACAAATGTTAACTGCTTAGTTGTTGCACTTCAAGGGGTGTAAAGGAACAAAGGATTCATAGGTAAATTCACTTGATATTTTAGGGTTTTGAGAAGGATGGGGAGGATAAAGGCAAAAATGAGGACTTGCAAAAATGAGGACTTGCAAAAATGAGGACTTACAGAAATGAAAACAAAAGACAAATGGTACTCAGTCTACTAATCACCTACAAGGGTTCCCACATGTGTGCAATATGTTTGTGAGCTGCTACAGAAAAGATGAGTTACGACCTTTTAGACGGAAGTATTTAGAAATACATATCTCCTTCTAACAGTTTTCTGATAGTGCAAGCAGTATTTGCTTAAGCATATATAAAAGCAAGTTTTCTGTATCTTCTTTTTTCATCGGTCATAATGTTTTCTTTTTAAGCTTGCAAATCAAGTTATACTTATAAAAATTCTCAATGCATCTCAGAGTTGTGTAATAGTCTAAAGAGAACTTCTGCCTTATGGATGGCATGACCATGTTTTCTCAGGAGTTCAGGCCTTCCTCTCTTCCTCAGTACATTCAGTACATTTGAACCTTTGCCTTACCTCATTAATTAGTTCAGTTCTCCAGACACACTGAAAACTCCATCCTCTTCCCAGGTAGCCGGCCTCCAAGAAAAAAAGGCCAAGTTCAAGACCTTCTTTCTTAAAGGTCTGTCAGTCTTCCCTTTCTGAGGTGAATCCTGGAGTCTTGAAGGACTTCATACTTACCCTTTTCTGTCAATGTGCTAAACATCTTATCTATCTTTCAACTATTCCCCTTTCATTTAACTCTTTGTTCCCCTCATACTCCTGCCTAAACTCTAAAATCTCTGCATTAAATTCTATGGGTTCTTCTTCACACAATCTCCATTTCTCCTTCCTGTGCCTGTATTTTCCTGGCCTCTCAACTACCAATGCACATTCCTACAGGTGTTATGATCAAAGTCCTCGACCCAAGGTTTTCCAGGCCCCATTTCACTATGGAGATCCAACAGCTGATTTTCCTCACAAACTTGCTTCACTCCTCTTTACTCTCTGCAAGGAGATTCACATCTCACTTGTACCTCTGCACTGCACGTCTGACTGGCTTGGGTCTTGGCTACTGCAGGAGCAAGTCTTCCGTCACCTGAAACTTTTTTGAAATGTCAAGCACAATCTTCTCTCAGTTTTCCCATACAGATACTGCTACGCATACCACAACATGTCAACATCTCTCCTCACTTTTTTATTTCCTACACCTTGCCATCCAAAGCCTTAACATAATTTCATAGGCCTTCAATATTCAGTGCACTGGGAGGATAAGACATCTGTTAGAAAATGACTGCTCCAGGAAAAACTTCTGAGATGATTCAAAGGCAACTTTGCTTACACTGCCCAGTCTCAGGAAAAATTTCAGACATTTGCTTGAGTCTGCTTTCAACAAAGGTGTGGAAGTCTCAATTTGCTTTCCCCCATCTGCAAAATGATTATTAGTGGCATTTGGTTTTAATCCATCTTCTGACACTGTACTTCACAAGCTGTTCACTACAATCCCATTTTTTTACCTCTAAAACTTTTAACATTTTAGTTCTCAAGGAAGAAGAAAAACACCAAGTCAGGAATAAATTGCATAGAGAAGGCGTGTGCAACTGCAATTACTCACACAGTGGCTGAACATTGCAGTCAAATCCTGAATACCTGTAGTTTTTCAAATTTTTAGATCTTAATTTCACAATTATTATCATCCTCTGCTATATGTGTATTTTCTGTGTTTGCACTAGGAAAAAGGCATTACCAATGGAATGAGGGATTTGTAGAAGATTGTTGTACAGTCCTATTAATAACATAAAATTAGTCTAAACCATAAAGTAATTTTGTTGACTCATGGGACATTGAACATGGCTTATTTAAAGTCTTTATATTTTTTATTTCTGAATTCTCCTTCAGATCATTTTATTGTCTGATTTAGAATAATTCAACATAAGATACGACTTTTCCAGCTAAGAAGCCATTACCAATTCAAACATCGAATTGACTTTGCTTCCAATTGCAAGAAAGTGAACTTAGCTTGTTAAACATTCTTCAAATTAGAAATATTTCATAACCTAAAAAGAATAG
The DNA here is from genome assembly GCA_026283785.1 of Coracopsis vasa. NCBI lineage: Eukaryota > Metazoa > Chordata > Aves > Psittaciformes > Psittacidae > Coracopsis > Coracopsis vasa. The sequence goes on along the minus strand of JANHGB010063686.1, from coordinate 1,167 downwards.
CTCTATTTTTAATGCAAAAAATCCTTCTACTGCTGTAAAACTTTAGTGTTTTACTTCACATGTATCTCAGGTTCAGGTCATAGAATAGATAGGTACTAGATTTTCTGTCCATAAATATGGGCCAAATGCATGTCTGTGCATTATCTGAAATAGATTGACTGCACAAAATCTTTAGATAGATGTGAAAGTTACTTATACATTTTTACTCACACTGACTGCATATAACATAAGGACTGGACGAGATAATATGTTGAGATCATTGGTTATTTTCTATTAAAAAACAGAGAGGATGGTGAAGAATGCTGAATGTTAAAACTGAGATTTTTCAAAGCAAAATTTAAACCTTTTTTGATATGAAACATCTCCTTGGTCTGAAATGGAATTGCAGACAGAAAGACAAGAGGAGTGAAAACTCACTCCACCATGGAAGAGTGCAATCTTATAATAATAAGTCTTTAATTGTAAGCCCTGCCTGTCCCTCTGCCCAGCTTAGTTCACCAAGTACCAGGCTCATTTCAACACAACACTGAAGGGCTGATCAGACAGGTCTATATAACCCATTTATCAAAAATTTTACCTGAAGATCAGTTCTTCATGGAAATAACAAAACTATGTCTTTCGGTATTATTTCCGTATCCGTAGCGTTCATGACTAAAATGGAGAGAGAAGGGAATGTGAATAAAGTATTTGTCTGAGACCACTCAGCCAATAAGTTCTATAACTTGCTAATTATCTCTTTTAACCTTATAACTTTCATTTTTGCCATGAAGTAAGCACTTTCTAGACCTGCACATTCAAATTCTTAAAAGTTGTCAGCATCTACAATTGTGACCTTCATTTTCACAGGAATGGGGTGAGTATGGCAATTGCACACACTTAATGCTTCTCTTAATGAGGCAATTTGTTATTTCAGAGAAATACACAATACAGTAGGTGGGACAGAAATGAACTAAACAGGGTAAAGACACCTTTACCTAGACCAGGACACTCCCTTAGCAGTCAGCTACACTCAGTACATTCTGGAAGTGAGAGAAGAGGAAGAAGGGATACCTTCCAACTAACCTACTGAGTCATAGAATCATAGAATCACAGAATAATTAGGGTTGGAAAGGACCTTAAGATCATCTAGTTCCAACCCCCCTGCCATAGGCAGGGACACCTCCCACT
>JANHGB010063677.1:0-10228 GCA_026283785.1 Coracopsis vasa | reverse complement strand
ACAGCTTCTCTGGGCACCCTGTGCCAGCGCCTCAGCACCCTCACAGGGAAGAACTTCTTCCTTATCTCCAACCTGAATCTCCCCTGTTTCAGTTTGAACCCATCACCCCTTGTTCTATCACTACAGTCCTTGATGAAGAGTCCCTTCTTGCTTTAGCACTCGTGGTGGCTATTCCCACCTCCAGCTGTGAAAGGCAGTGGAACAAACAGCATATTTCTGGTTTATTTCTAGGATGCAGTGACAGGAAAGGTCCAAACCCAGGGTGTCCTGCAGAGAAAAATAGCTAAAGTTGGGTAAAAAAAGCTCATTGCACAAGCTGGCACTAGTGAGGAAGCATCGTGGGTTTCCACAGAGAGATCAAATACACCAGACCAGCTCCAAAACCAAGCTCACTCCTGCCCAGCTCTCCAGAAGAGGAGAAAGCCCAGCAATAACCAACTCACCACATCCCTTCCAAGTAGAAAAGGCATCAAAGCTGTAGGTGCAAAGATGCACAGCTTTGTAGGGCATCTGCAGAAGCAAACCCAGTCCTGGTGACCAGGTTATAGAGCAGGGAAGTCAGTCAGAAAGGAGAGAAACTGGTGTTTGAAAGGCTGCTCTGCTCTCTGCCCTGATTCCACTGTGGTTTACCCAGCTGCAACGTGTTTACATTTCAAGTCAACTTAATCCTGAACTCCTTGAGCCAGATATTCTAAGCAGGGAAAAGAGCTTGATTACTTATGTACTAGAGAGCTGCACCCGCAGTGAGCTCAAGGAGCCAGGCTTGGACCACAAGCACTGTGCAACCCCCAAGAACTTCTGACTGGATTTTATTCTGTGTTTTTAGATTTATTTATTGCCTTTAAAATAAAATTGATGCTGAAAATCCCAGGTTTTTCCACTTGATCTTCTCACAGATGCTAAGGTGGAATTCAGGCTTCTTGTTGTAAGTATGAATGATCCTATCTACAAGAGAATTCAGAGCTTGGCAGGCTGAAAGCAAGCAACTCACCTTCAAGCAAGCACTCACCTACTATCACTTTGAATAATAAATACATTAATTTATTAAGTGAATAAAATGGAGGAGACCAGAACGTATCAGCAGCTGCACTGTGAATAACCCATGGTAGGGATCTAACACCCGAGCCTGAACAAACAGCTGGGTACCCAAAACTGAAACTTTCTCTTATTTTCCTATAGTTTCCTGCAAGTTAAAACTCTTCTCCCCTATGTGAAGCCCTAAACTAAGCCACTGTCATGGCAGAGATCCGTATGCAGCTCTTTTACTGATACAGGTCACCCAAAGAAGTGATAAATGCTCCATCTCTGGCAGTGTTCAAGGCCAGGTTGGACACAGGGGCTTGGAGCAAGCTGCTCTAGTGGAAGGTGTCCCTGCTCATGGCACGGGTTGGAACTGGATGAGCTTTAAGGTCCCTTCCAATCTAAACCATTCCATGATTCTATGATACATAGCATGGATTGAAAAGCAGCTTTGGCATGTGGCAGAGCCCATGAGGCCAACGGATGGAGATAGCAGCTTAGCTCCAAGTTAGTCTCTCCTGTGAACTGCCACGTTTTCATCTCATTTGTTTTGGTCTGTTCCAATACTACATTATATGCAGTAACAAAGAGAGCTTAAGGTTAACCCCACTTTGCACGATGCACCACCACAAAACCCCACCTGGTTTAATGCAAACTCCACTTGCCACAGTGCTAATGATACAGATGAATTTCCCTCTGCACTGCCAAAGGAGTGAGTGGGATTGGAGCAGTGTCACAGCCCAACCTGGTGCAAAACTGGTTCATTGCTCCCCAGGGACTGCAGCTCAGGTCGAGGTAGAATGGAAACAACCCAGTGTCCAAATGACACCCAAGAGTTCAGCAGGAGGGAAGCACGTCAGCTCCTTTGCTAAGTGATGGAGTTCAAGTGGAACATTTCCCTGCCTGTTCTTCACACAGTTACTCCATTAATTTAATTTGGTGAAAAACCAAAATCCCCCAACTCTGAGCCTCAATTCCTTGTGATTTTCCCTCATAAAATGAAGAAAGAGTTAGACCCTCCATTAACACCATGAGGATGTGGTAGCGAGGAGCAGGCAATAAGTAGAGAATGTCCAAATTAACCTAAATCACAGTCTGGACCCATTCCTCTGTTTATGTACAGTTTTAAAGAGGTTTAATTAAGCTACCACATCTTAAGATGGGATTTTCAAAGCTATATAAGCAATTTCTAAGACTCCAGACTGCAAAGGGCAGTTGAGGTGCTCCTGATTCTTTGAAAACCCTTATACTGGTGTAACAGAATTCATTTTTTCCTGCAAATTAGACACGTATTCAGCCAAAATAACCTGAGGCTACGTACAGAAAGACGCTGATGATCATAACCCAAGCATCAGGGCTGAAGGTTACACAGTCAGATTTTTACTGCCATGTTCACGTGTCAAAGCATCACATATCCAAAGTCATAAGACAGAGAAAACCAGGGCATCTTCCAGTAAGGGCAGAGTCACCCACTGGTGACCAACATACCTATGAAATCAATCACATAATCAACCAAATCTGAGCCTGGCCAAATTCTTCCTCTAAAGCTTTAGATCTGTTTAAGGTATTTAAAATAATCTAAGTCCTTATATTGGCACAAGCTGTTTAAAATGATCTAAGGCTTTAGATTGGTTTAAGCTGCTTATGCAGCTTTAAGGTTTTAAAAAGGTTTAGGCTGCTAAAAAACATTCCCCAAAAAGCCACTTGGGTTGATTGTTGGGAGCTGGCTGGACCATTTCATGGATTATGGTATGGTGCAAATGGAGAAGATTGTACACGGGAGTCAAATACTGTGATTGCCACACCAAGAGTCAAAGTCAGTCAGTAGCAAGTCTACAAATAGAAATCCTCCATAAACTCACTATTGGTGTAAGTTTGGGGGGAGCATCATGCCATAGTTAAAGTACCAAGGGTCTGCCTTCTTTAAGAAGAAAAACAAAAGAAAAAGGTATCATGAAATGACACAAAACCACCCAAACTTTGTATCACCAAACTGCAGTATCCTTGTCATGCTTCTCTTAGGATTACACCCATTTGCAAGCCCTCAGATGTCTCTAGGGACACAAAATCCAAAGCCTCCATGTGGTGCTGGAGAAGCTCAATAACAAGACCCCATTCACTACACAGGTTATTGCCTTGAGCAATACTTCTATATAGGAAGTGCCAGAAAGACTCCTCCAGGAGGCCAGGATGGGCTCCACTCCCATCTGCATCTTTGTAGCACAAAATTATCCCCACTCCAGTAGTGTTTCTGCAAGGAGCACACTTAACCCCACACTTCAGGTTAAACACCCATCTCACTGAGTGCAGAGCTGTTAGCTCCAAGGATCACTGTTACCTCCTTAAGACCTTCTCAGCTGGTCCAGCTGGGCTCAAAACATCCCCAAAATCCCCACAGCACCTTTCTCTATGCTGCAGCCTCTGGTTCTTGCTCCAGCCCTACACCCTGGGCTCTGTGATTGCTACCCCAGTGAGACCTTTCCGCAGCCCCAGCTCTGCCAGGGCATGGGAGGGCTGCTGGGGCAAAATCAGCCCCAAAGCAAAGCTTTAGCCACAACCTGTGAGATGAGGAGCCCAGAGCAAATCTCAGCCCTGAATCCCAGGAACGCAGCATCCAATCGCAAGGATGGAATCACCCCCCATCCCTTGGGAAGCTTGAATTTCCTTCCCAAAACACTGCCTGGAAAATCAGGGCAACTTTCCTGCTGGAGAGCACACCTTTCACAAACAGCTGCCAAAACACCTCTGGTCTCCTTTAACCAGTCACATCACTACAGTTTTCAGTTCCCATTTCTGCCCCGTGGAGGGGACGGTCCCATCCCTCCATGCCATCTAGATGCAGCAAAAGCAGTTACATTGGGACAAAGAGCCTTTTTTTAGCCACTCGAGCAGAGGCACTGTGGTACACAGCCACCCTCTGCTCTCATTTACACAAACATAAAGGCAGAGCATCTGGCCATGTGTCAGAAGTCTTTAATTACACGATCGAGCTTATCTTAAATATCTCTTTATTGAAAGTTGTAAATAACACAAGATTGCATTCTCCCTGACAAACGGCACACACACAAAGGGAAGTTATGATTACACATTCAACCTAACGCTTTCTTATGCCATCTTTTGATTGCTTAACTTTGCAACCTTTATGCGATATTAATGTAGGCGGCCTCTCCCCTCCCTCCACCTTTGCAGTTTGCTCTTGAGTAGCAAGTTCATTTGATCATTATTCAGTCATGGAGAACCAAAAAAGTGGGGTTTTTTTCCCCATAATCGAGATTTTTATCCTAATATCCTTTATTTTTGACCTGGGATTACGCTTCTTCAGCCAGCATCAGGCCCAAAGCAGCTTTCGCAATGGCAAACACTGAGCAAAATCCAAATGGCTGAGAAAAATACGTAACCATGGACAGAAATAACAACAGAAGCAACAGAAACCTGTCATGGGCAGTTAGTAAAGAAAATTAGCCTCTTGGTTTTCAATTTACCCAACCTTTTCCTCTGTAAGCAGCAACAGACTGCTCAGGGATGGGGTCATGCCTCAAACGTGCCAGCAGCATCCCCAATGTACAGGATAACTATGGATACAGACTAACTACAGGTTCCTTTGAGTCCTCCCTCCCTGAGGATTATCAGCTGATTTGCAAACTCCTCATAAGTGATAACATCACACCAGGAGACAGTGCTGGGAATTGCAAGGTAACACCAGAACCCATGAGCTGATGTACCCAGAAAGGGACATGCTTCCACTGCACCCCAAATTCCAATGGCAAAAGAAACACAGGTCCTGCCAGCTGCAGGCATACAAATCACAGAGCTTTTGGATAGCTTTATCATAACTTGTTGCATTCCTGCATTCAGCTTAATTCCAGCTAAATCTGCTATTCTGGGAATTTAGGTACCTTCCTGGTACTCCCCATGCAAGTTTTCCTGAACACTTTAGAGTTCTGGTGTTATTTACATTACCATAATGCCTTATTTACATTATTGACCCCTGCCAGTTGGCAAAGGGGTACTGAAATCAGAGCATGGAAATACAATAAGAGATGTAACAAGCATTGAGCTCATCCCTGAAGCATCCCCATGAACACAGCCCAGCCTTCTGCTTCATGGCCATGGCCAACCAAGCTCTGGACTGCCCAAGTTCACTGCCTTTGCACAGTTCACTGAAGGACACCTTTCTGATTACATCATCTCATCTGTATGACAGAACACCCTTAAATCTGCACCAAGACCAGGGTCCCATGACACTGGACTCTCCCCATACCGCACAAGCACTTCCAGCTATGCCCGTGCCACACAACTACCCACAGCACTGGCATTTGCTGAGGTGCCAACAAGGAAATGAAGCCAAAGAACACTTTTTTTTACCTAACAAAGTGATAGATTTCTGTAAAGGCAGAAAAAAAGGAGTCTTTCTTCTCTTAAACTACCTGTAGTGCAGGGAAACGGAAGAGACTTCGGGTAGCATCAACCAACCATCAGCCATCCCCCGCATTGGGTATGTACACGTGCCTTGTTTCATAGACATGTAAGCAGACATTGGCTGGAAGAAGGCAGGTCATTTCGTATTCTATGTGATTTAGAAGCACAACTTTCAACAGGACTTTTGCTTCCAGGTCCCCATGGCTTCACAAAGGAAAACTAAATCCCATGATAGTCAATCCACAGCGGAACTGAGGAGTAACGTCATACAATTTCTGCTCCAGCTAAGAAGCATGAAATCCACCATCAAACAAGCCAGGTATATATTCATCCCTCCAGAAACAACTTACTTGTCTGTAACAGCAACATCTTCTATTCTTTACCTTATTTATCTAAGCCTGAGGTTCAAGCTCTGCTGACTGCCCCATGCACCTTGCACCCCACACACCCTGTAACACACCTCTGTTGAAGCTGACCTAGGACCAGTTTTCACCCCCTGTAGTGGGTGGCCTGACCCACACAGCCACCTTCTTCACTGCTTTCCCTTGGTATGGCACCACAGCCTGTTTGGAGGCACAAAGCCACTCAAAGTATTCCCCTTCAATCTGCTCTGTGTGCACAGCACATGCCCTTCACTCACCAGGGAGCAGACTTCTTCCACTGAATAACATTGCTTTGAATTAATCAAAGTCATCATCAAATGCAACTATCAGTAAGGGGGATGTTGCCTACACTTGCTGGAGACGTCCCTGCTATACAGTGTGATCTGGAGGATTCATTTCTAGCAACAGATTCACTGCAGCAAAGAGCTTTCAGAAGAAACCTGGCCAAATGGCTTTTGAACAGGCACTAAAACCAATACAACCTGGTTGGCTCAGCACTTTTCACTCTTCCATAAAGTTCACTATGATGCCAGGACCACACACATAAAAAGTAAGATATGAGTTAAAGCAACCAAAACTGGGGTGGATGGGAACAACTCTGCAACCTACAGGATTGCAATGACTCTGATAAGCAACACAGAATCAGGTAAAGGCCCTAAGGAGAGAGATGAGGGATGATAAATTGATTTTCACGGACTAAAACACACAGGCAAAGGGGAGCTGCCTGGTGAGGGCTGGAAAAGCCTTTGAAACACAGATGACATAGGATGGATGCGGGTTAGAGGGACCAGAGCAGGATGGGATGATGTTAGTGCAGCTGAGCCCATCCCAGGAGCCTGCTCTTTTGCACATGAGCTTTTATTTAAAGGACCATATGAGCTTCTATTGCATCTCGATTGAGTTTTCTATGGTTACTTCTAACATATTAGACCTTTTGATTTCAAACCCATCGCTCAGAGCTAACACCCACCAGGATACACAAAACATGCTTCAACTCTAAAGGCAACTGGAAGAAGTGGGATAGAAGTTTTCTTTGTAGCAGAGGTGTGTTTTGGAGGACTCTGAGATCATCCCTGACATCACCATGAGTGGTACTCACCTTTCTCACTCACACTTTAACAGAACAATACATTCAGCAGTGACTTATTCTCAGCACATCACTTCTTACATCAGGGTTTACTCATTCAGTTCTGCTGGCAGCCCCCAAACCGGGGCTATGAGTCAGCAGCAGCCCTGGGCCCTTCCTCAAGGGACACAGGCAATGGTCCAGCCACCTGCGGTTGTCTCCTCCACAGGACTTTATTGACCAAGCTCCTTTCAAAGATGCCCATGTGTCCCACATCAAGAGCTGCCAGAGTGATGAGGTGGCACATGGGAGGGGAAGCAAGCGCAATCTCTGCACCGCACTGAAAATCTGAGCTCTTCAAGGGGTGGACAATCAATGTCAAAGTCTCAAAACCCATGGGATTCCAGTGCAGGGAGCATGCAAAATAGCCCTGGAGCAGCAAGGCTGTGGGATCCTCCTCTCTCAGCTGCACAGAGCAAACCAGCCAGGACCATTAGGGTCAGGGTCATCAGAGCATCCTGAACCACAACAACCCATCCAGAGCAGCCCCAGGCTGGGACCTGCAGCTGGGCTCCTCCTGAGGACCATCCCAGCAGCTATTTCTGGGGCTCCCTCTGCTCCCAGGGGACACCAGCAGCATCCCATGTGCCTCGGCCATGAGGGCTTTCACACGCAGCGCTCTGAGAGCCTGAGCTGTCCACGCTGCATGCAACGTGCCTCAATAAATCATTCCAGTCTTTGGTAACAGCAGCTGGTTGTGGTGCTCGCCTCCAAACACCCCGGAGCACCCGTGCTCCCAGGCGCCGGGATTGCTCTTGCTTCTCACAGCAGGGATCAGTTGCGACAGAACACAACCAGCAACAGGGATTATCTATACAGTTAAATGTATGTTCTTCCATGCAGTTCCCTATGGCAGCGGTGTCCACCCAACAAATAATCATCTAACAGAAGAAACCTGCTTGTCTGCAGTCGGAGCTTAGAGTCAAAACTTATTACTTGTGTTTTCAATCTGCCAGGGCCTCACACTGAGCTCTTGGCCAAACGGTTCCCTCCTCTTCATTTCCCACATGGAAGAAAAAGTAAGATGCAGAAAAGTTAAATGGGAACAAAAAAGGCCACGCTGCTTCCTCCCCATCTCCACTCAGTTAACCACCGAGCTCAGAGCTGAGCAGCTCCATGACTTACATCCCTGCTGCATTTCCATTCCTGGCATGGAAGTCTGAGCATTCAAAAGAACTAAATGAAGAGGTCTGGCCTGTGAATTCTCTGACATCCCTTTTGCAGGAAGGTTGGTGATAGGGTTTAATATGGGTAAGCAACACCCAGCCCTCTTAGATGGGTCTGAAGATCCTCTTCAGATAACAACATGCACCTTTAAACAGTCCAACAGCATGCTGGGATGTACTGTCCCTCAGTGCATCCAACCAGCCCACCTTATACATCTTCCTGAACTGAGCCAGCTGCAGGTATTAAGCTTTACATGGAGGAAGGAGTTATTTTTCAGCCCTGGACAAGTCTAGAGTGGTTTGTGCTCCTACCAGCACCAGGCAGGAAGACTCATTCCCAGCTGGTCCAATTAAAAATGATGGGTTTAGGTCAATATTCTGTTCCTGTTCTCCTGGTACCCATCCCTTCCTCACCAGCTCCGCGTGATGAACAGAGATAGCTGAGATTTCCTGTAATTGCTGGACCAGCTCAGGGCCAGGTGGAAATCCAGAACTAAAAGAACACCTGATGAGGAGACTTTTAAAGCCTGGGCTCATCCAGGGGTCCAGAAAACTTCTTGGCCCATCAACAGCTATCTCAATGCCCAGCAAACATCCTCATGTACATAGCTCGATTGAACAGGGCAGCCACAATCTTGACCAGAAATGAACCAAGATGCTGCAGAGCCATTTGAAAGCCACGACCATGCACATCATGCATATTCATAAGAGTTTTACAGCTGTTTCAAGCAAAGTTACGAACAGCATCCTTTGCAAGCACAGTACCACTGGATGACCCAAGCTCCATAGCCTTGGAGAGCAACAGTTGTATTTCCCTTCCTCAGGAGGTGATGAAAGGATAAACAACAGAGTGATGCAGAGACAGAATCTGCTGTGCCCTGCTCAGTGTGCCAGGAGGAAGGTTTGGGCTGGGCAATGCATGAAAGGCTTCCCTAACCCTGTGTTTCTCCATACAGGAGACATTTGATAGGGAAAATGCCACCTTCCCATCCTCCCCTCCTCAGGTACCGCCTGCCTGGGCTTTCTCAGGAGCTTTCTCATCCAAAATGCTTCCCACCAGCCTGAGTAGAGCAAGAGCTCGGGAGCTGAGATGAGCAGTGAGCTCCCACAGGGCACTGCTCTGCAGAAGCCCTGCTGAGGGAGTGAGCTGGCTGAGAAGAGGCAAAAACGAAGACAGAGAGGATTTACAGCCTCCAGGAGATTAAAACCCCATAGCGTTGGGCACACTCCTCCTTTGGCACAGTGTGAAGACCAGAGAGCCCCGTCCCCATAGGACCACACAGCCCGATGTGAGCCGAGCATCGCTGAGAGTGCAGGCTTTGGGGAAACATCCGTTTTCTTTGCATCCCAAAGCACCCATCAGCATCCAGATTTGCCTTTTCTAACAGAAGAAGGCAAGGGACAGCCCACTGCACCCAGCCAAAACCAGGCTTAGAGAAGTATTCCCTTGCTGTTGGCTCCAAAGCAGGATTTAATCCCTTTCTCCTGCACATACCCCATACGAAACTTCTAGTTATAGATTAGTTGCTTCTGGAAAGGAGGGGAACAGCCCAGACTGCATATTCAGCTTTGATTACTCTCTATCTGTCAGGTAAGGTATTCACGAGTTCTCTTTCTAGGAAGCCTCAAGGGGTTGTTTATATAAAATCAGTGTTTTATTTCATGTGCTGCCCACCCTCAGATTGCACAATTAATTGAGGGAAACTTTTCTGCTGATCCTTTCCTTCACAATCAGGCAAAGAAAACCCTCTACAAATCATCTTGCATACAGAGAAAATAAAGATACTGCTCAAACACACTTAAACCCACTGAAACAGAAAGGCAAGCTTCCAGAAAAAGGGCCGATTTCTGCCCTTGGAGGTTCATATTGAGGCAGAAGGAGCTGGATCCCAGCAAAGGCTGGATTTGGCCCTCGGAGAGGCCACTGCAGTACCTGCTGCAAGCCCAGTTGTGGGAATACGGCAGAAAACCTGGAGCCCAAGCGGGAGCCGTGGCCAGGTACCGCATGGGGCTGCCTCCACCTGCCTCCCAGCACGGAGGAAAACTCGAGCTCCTCGGGAAAGGACAAACCTCGGAGGATACCACCCAGCACTGACCGCATCCAAGCACGCACA
>JANHGB010063676.1:0-13149 GCA_026283785.1 Coracopsis vasa | reverse complement strand
CTGTTCCCAGGCTGAAAGTCAAAAACACAGCACTGCACCAGCTACTGAGAAGGAGAAAAATGACTGCTACTGCTGAAACCAGGACATATTCATAGTTTCTTCTTATTGGTACATATTTGTCAGAGGTGCATGTTAGCTATTGAGTTCTAGTCAGTTGACTTTATTCTTTCAAACAACTGCCAGGCCTATTTTTGTGGTCTAAGGTTTGTAGGTGTCTGAAATGTCATGGTTTTCTAGTCATAATTTACTCTTACTCTCTCTTTTCTCACCTGTTTTTTGTTCTCACCAGTAGACTGTCAGATAAATGTTATATTTTTTTTACATAGAGTACAGAATCACAGTATCTGTCAGGCTTAAAAGAGGAACTACACGACATGATCATAAAACTACAAGTATACTCAGTAGTCTGAGACACTTTAGTATACTGATTTTTGTACACACTATTATGAACTCTTCTACTCGTGAAGTTTATGCTATCAAACTGCATGTCCCAAATCACTGTAAGTGTGCTGGCCTAGCTGAGGCTTCGGCATCCGCTTCTGGTAAATCTAGCTTATAAATAGAAGTTTCAGTGATCAATGGAGTTTATACCAGTGAATTTGTGAGGTGTCTGGATAATTGAGGTATCTGGATAATTGAGAACTTATACCAAGGTAACCTATATACTTCACAAAAATAACCCTATGTATTGCAAAACCCCCTAATATTTCAAAAGGTCTTTTCTCTACATCAAACCAGAATGTGTAATTTTTACAGAAAGTTAGAATGATAAATTGGGAGTCCCTAAAACAAGGTTCAGTTGTCTGGCCTGAGCTGTGGGTGGGAAGAACAAGTGCTGGTTTGCTGTTTGCATTTTGAATCAGTATGCATGGCTGCTGCCCAGAAGATATGTGGGACAGATGGAATTGAGTGTTCTTTGACGTTCTTCCAGTCCTATTAAACACTAGTGGATTAATGGATAGTTTGTGTATTACTTATTACTTTTGTAATTATTTATTTATTTTTAGAGGTGAGCATGTCAAAAAAAAGTGTGGAGATAAAAGTTCATCTCGTACTTCAGTGTGTGAAGGGTAGCTGTCTGATGTAAGCCTTCTCTGTAACTGATGGAGAAAAATTGGCACTTAAAGAAATATCTGACCTTAAAATGAAGCACTGTCTGTATATGGCCATTTCTTTTTGTTTTAGAGAAAGCAAGGTGACCCATTTTAAAGTAACCATCTCACTTTTTGGGTAGCCAAAGCTAGGTGAAATGCATTTTGGTTTTCACCTTCGAAGTAACAGTATGGCATAGGCATGGGGTGCTTTGTTGTTGGAAGAGGTGTGTTTTGTGGTTTATTTTTTTTCCCCCATCTCAACACTAACTGCTTTCCCTCTCTTCCCCCACCTTTTAGATTGATTGTTCAGGAAACATCACACTGGATAATGTTGTCAGGAAGGATGGCACAGCAGACCAGAATCAGCCAAAACCCCCTTCGAACAGGACAGTGCAGTCACCAAATTCATCGGTACCATCACCAGGCCTCTCGGGTAATTGCAATGTGGTACAATTTTCTGTTTAAGTAGTGTAATGGAAAAATGTCATGTGGCAGTGTTAACACTGGTAATGAAAATAATGGCAAAGTTGTAGAAACCCTAGTAAGGGGTAAAGTTGAAGCAATATTTCAGTGTGGTGATCAAAACTGGGCAGATCTTAAAAATATGGAGGAAAAACATAGTAGATTTTCTCAAATTGCACAAAAGTCCATAGGAAAATGGCATTGTTAGAGGTATGCCAAATTAAAACCTGTAAGCTGTGGTGAGAGACCAGTATTTGAAAAAGCAAGATAGGATGTAACAGGAGGCAGTGGTTACACATGGTAACTTGGGAATTTCAGTTTGGATATTAAAAAATCTTTTTTCACTGGAAGAGTAGTGCAGTAGGGAGAAAGATTCATGAAAGTTGTTGTTGTGGGTAGCTAAATGTGGTGGACTTGAAGGACCCAGGGGATTCCTGTCACCATGACTGGTGACAGTCAGTAGCTGCTCCTTACTCCCATTTCCTGATCTGACCTGCAGTGAGCCTCTGGGAGCATAAATTTCCAGTCAGCACTTGTGTAACATTCATGCACTCACATGGTGTTTATGTGCTTAGGAAGATTAGCTGAGACAGGTGGATAATACATTCACAGGTAGCACGAACAGCCCAGTCTGGTTTCTCAGGACCAATGCTTTGCAAAAATATCCTTCACAAGTCTTCCAGCTATCTGGTCCCCAGACCCTTGGTCTCTCTCATATCTGACCCCTAGACTTCTTCCTACTTGCTAGCTTGTCTGGCTTTAAGTTTCCTAGCAGATGTCCTGAGAGATCTGCTAGAACTTGGTAAGATAAGACAAAACAAGCTGCAGTGATCAGGTGAGGGGTCAGCCAGGCAAAGGTACTACCCATTAGCCTGCTTACCTGCAATGGGCCCCTTCGGTAGTCCTCTCTTTGCCTCTGTTATCCCATGCTTCTCACCTTGTCATGAATTTGTATTAAATGAGACATGGATTAAATAAATTACACTGCATGAGAAATTTTCACCAAAACTTGTGTATTTGAGTCACATCTCAGACTTCGCACAGACCTGTGTTTTGTTCTAATCTGATTCTTCTATCCTAGGAGGAGTCAGTGTGACAAACATAAACCCTCCAATTCGTTCACCCAGTGCCTCCAGTGTTGGGAGCAGAGAGAGGTAAGGACAAAGTGGGAGAGAAGAAAATGTAACTTCAGTCTCCGTATAACATGCCTGAGTCTCTTCTCTCATTAATGCATACAGAAGTCAATTCGCCTCACCTTCTCCATTAACAGGCCAGGCCTGATGGTTATTACAGCACTCCTTGCATTCTAAAAGTAGTAATTTCATTTGTAATGTATTAATAGCACATCTAAAAACATTAACTCTGTAAATGATGGCTAGGTTGGTGTTAGTAAAAGAATTCTAAATTAGGTTTTAAATTCAGAAAAATCTGCTAAAGGAAAAGGTTGCATATTGAAAGTCTTCATGGAACTATAAATTACTTCAGATTTAAGGAACTGATGCTACAAAGAGTTATTAAGAATTTTCTGCCATAATACAGTTAGTTAAGTGAGCACTAGATATCTACTGAGAGTCTACACAAATGTTTTTATCCCTCAGTGGTGGAATATTAATGAACAAATATATTTACACAATGTTGTTTGAAGAGTGCAGATCCATTAATGTGTTTCAATAAATTAGAGCATACATCTGACATGAAATTAATTTTTCATGCAGAGAAAGATCAGATGACAGTCATCCTACTTAAATTGGAAATGCTGATGCTTTTTAATATAGAATACCTTTTGTTCTATTCCATTTACACGGTAAATTCTGTGAAGGACTCTTATGAGCTGTTTAAATGTTCATCTGAAGAGTCTTTTACTTGAATTTAAAAAATGTGACTATCTGCTGCTGCTGCTTGAATTAATTTTGTTAGATTTAAAGTTCTTCATTATTATTAAAAATAATAAGCTGGTATTTTTGAGTTTGGATGTCGATTCTCATCCTACTACTACTAAACACATGAAGAAAAGGTGGATCTAGTTCTAAAAGTAGGGCCTCAGTTTCTTTAGAGCAGCAAGGCTGTAAGAAACTCTTCCAAGATAATGTAAATATGTGTTTTATCTGTCATGTTCACTTGGGTGGTTTACAATGATCAATTCAGCTCTGGAGAACCACTAGCCTTTCTCAAAGTATGCTGCATCCCCTCCAAAGTGGGATGATAGTCAGTGGAAGTGGTTTTTTGTGTATGACCTTAAAGAAACAGATTATTTGCAAATCTTGTGCTAATGGGAAGTCAGACCATGAGTGGTTTTGCAATTGTGGAACTGCACCACTAAAATTTTCCCTTTTTTGTAAAGCGTTTTCAATGTACATTAAAGGGAATAAACTTGGATGTGCTGTTATGTAAAAGTAATACTGTAGTGCTCAAGAGACAAAGAAGCAAAATGGATTAGCATCCTGAGGTCTCAGAAACCATCAGTGTACCAAAGGTGTTCAGTTTTGACTCTTAATTTCCTCTTTTTTACTGCTTTATTCTGTCATTTACAGTTCTGGCTCCTCCAGCAGGCCACCAGGAGCTGATTCTACACACAAAGTCCCGGTTGTTATGTTGGAGCCGATCAGAATTAAACAGGAGTCAAGTGCATCAAATGAGAACTTTGATTTCCCAATTGTTACAGTGAAGCAAGAAACAGAGGAGGAATCCCGGCCTCAGAATGTAATATTAACAGTTATAAAAATCTCCTTTCTCTTTGGAGGGTGTTTTGCATTTCTGGGGAATAAAATAATTTACTAATATTCTGTTGGGGACTTTCAAAGGGGAAAACTAAAAAGCTAAATGAAGAGGTGAAATTCAAAATCAAACTAGCTCTACTGCCAATTCAATTAACTGGTGTGATCAGAGTGCTTTTATACATTGAAAACCTCGGAAAGTAGGAAATAGCTTGCAAATAACAAATTTTTGTGTGCTAGGAAGTGTTTCTAATACATAGTACACTAATATATATATGTATAAGGTTGCTAGACTTCTGGGGGCATCAAAGATTAGGTTTTTATTAGTGGAGCAGTAAATAGCCTTTTATACTGAATTTCTCATGTTTCGTTGCTTGATGTTATACTACAGTAGTAACTTTTGGATGTATATTGCAAGTTGCATGGCTGCTTGTGTATAAATTTATCATTCTGGACAGTTTACTTATTGTTAAGGTCATGTAAATTCACATAAATACTAAATTTGGCTTCTTCTGTGTCTTCTTACAGACCAACTTTTCAAGAAGCATACTTACTTCATTGCTGTTAGATAGCAATAATAATGCCGCTTCTGATGAAGCTGTCTTAAGAACAGATGCACCAGACAGTACAGATGATCAACCAGGGATACTGCAGGAGAACTCATCCAGTGGAAAGACAGGATGGATAGGCCCCTCTCACACAGGGGAGGGCAGAAAAGAGGATGATCCCAATGAAGATTGGTGTGCAGTATGTCAAAATGGAGGGGAGCTCCTTTGCTGTGAGAAATGTCCCAAAGTATTCCATCTATCTTGTCATGTCCCTACGTTAATGAGCTTTCCAAGGTAACTATGACCCCTTCCATTCCGTATAAACTTGCATTAAAAGACACAAACTTTGTATTGTGAAATCCAGTACAAAAAGTTTCAGCCTCAAAGGAATCAGTGGTGGTTTTGAAGTCTTGAATCCAGAAGTTTTATTAACTGGTGAAAATTGGAAATTACATTGAAACTTCAATTTAACTTTCTTGTGTCTGCAAAATCTGTAACAAAATTCTTCACTTACTTTGCAGTTAAGCAAGGTCACTTAACATCTAGGGCATCTATTGTTAAAACTAGGCCACAGAATTACCAATCCATCATAGATGTTTTAAGGGTGATGGAAAAGATTTACATTTCTTTAATAACAATAAAAAACTTAAAGAAAAATCTAAGCCAATATAATATTAAATATATTATTTACTATAGTGCTAAACATGGCTGCACTCCAAGCATGGGATGTAGTGACTGACATCTTCTAGTAATATCTCGGTCAATGTTGAAACAAGCAGCAGGCTTTCTTGACTGGCTGTTACAAAACAGCTACTCAGTTTCTTGAGTTTCAAAATACAGTCTTAAATAGGTTGTTCTTATAAGCATTACTGGCATTTGCTTCTGGAATTAGTGTCTTTGATGAAAATAAATGGCATTTTGCAATGTTCCAACTTGGAAATGCCATGCAATAAGCTTATTAGTATTAAAGGATAAAAACATCTGTCATAACATGCTCATTGTTTAATGCTTTTATAAATATTAGGTTTCATTATTAAATATCAGCATAGTTTGCTGGTGTAAAACATTTGGATAGCAACTTAGGTTTTGATCATCTCTGTGCTACTCTGGGCAAGCATACTTTTGCAAGCATATCTGCTCCTTTAAATGTCAGTTGAAATGGCACATGAAAATATTTCCTACCTTTTGAAGCTTCAAATTACAGTTTGGGTTTTTTGCTTGGATTTTGTTTGGTTGGTTTAGTAAAATGATGCTACCTTACAGCTTTGTGCCATAAGCAAAACCTAGCAAAGTTACAGTAAGCACTTAAACTAATAAACATTTGTGTCTGACAAGAAAACAGAAATCTTCAAGCAGTAGGAAAAAATGTATTTACAAGGCTTTGTTTCTACGAAAATTAAAGTTTCAAGAATAAGTCTTTAAAACTTCTCTTCTTACTGGATCATTGTGTGGGAGCTGAGATGGTGATATCTGGGGGAAAGGGAAACAAAATCAACTTTTCTGGCACCAGTTTAGATCTCTAAAGGTGCATATTGGTACAAGTGCACTTTGTTCCTAGACTTCAGAACCAGGGTTAGCTTAAGTTAGCTACCAGGGTACCAGTACCAGGGTTTTGTTCTCATCTTTGTGGGTTTTGTTTTGTTTTCAGCTGTAACATTCTACTTAACAAACTTTGGTCTCTTAGCATTAGTTCCTTCAAACACACAAAATAATTCCTTTATTATTATGTTAGCAGTGTCACTGTACTTCTTTCATGATTGCTTTTTGTTCTTGCTTCAGGTGGATAGAACAATTTCATAGAACCATAGAATCACAGAATGGTTTGGGTTGGAAGAGACCTTTAAAGGTCATCTTATCCAACAGTCTGCAATGAGCAAGGACATCTTCAATTAGATCAGGTTGCTCAAGATCCTGTACAACCTAGCCTTGAATGTTTCCAGGGATGGAGCATTGAGCACTTCTGCAACCTGTTCCAGTGTTTTACCACCCTCACCATAAAAAATTTCTTACTTGCATCTAGTCTGAATCTGCCTTCCTCTAATTTAAAACCATTACCGCTTGTCCTATCACTGTTCTTATAGATTCACAAGGTCACTGCATCTTTTTGCCTTCACTCCAACTCACCACAATTTTCCTGATTCTTGAATATTTAACGCATCATTCTGCCATCTTTCATTTTCTTGTTTTCTTGCATCAAAAGATCTTTAGGTCATGGCCTATATCAATTTTTGTATATCTGCCACATTTCTGAGATGCTAGTCCAGGCACAGGGGTGACACTGTCATATAAATAATTCCATCCAGTTAAGACAGTAGAAGGTAAAAGTCTCTTTGAGGTAAGATGCCCATTGCTCACTACTGTGTGCTAAAACTAGCAGATGGTGGAAATTTTTTGATTACTCTGAATAAAAAACAGATTTTTTTCTTTTAACTTGGGAAGTCGCCTACCTTACTATTGAAATTAATTAAAAGGTGCTGCAGAAACTATTTCCCATATTATAATATACCCCTGAGCAGCTAACACACAGAGCTCTTAAACTGGTTATTGCTGAATTCTACTATAAGAAGTACAATTCAGCCCTCTTGTGGTTATCTGCAAGCATGCAAGTTTCTTCATTTGTGGAGAAATAACATCAAAAACAGAGCTTTCATAGTTTTTTTAACACTTTGAGGTTCAGAAGTTGTGTTACAGAATCAGTTAACATATCTTGCAGAACTAATTTTGTCCTAATCTTATGTTGTCATTTAAATCTGTAGATTTTTCCTAGACCTGTTGATAAAATCAGGAACACGTGAAAGTTTTAGGGAGTGAAGAATTCCTAGTTTTTCAAAAAATCTTGTCTAGGGCAGTCTATATAGGGTAGTAATACATTGTAGATCAAGCTTGTAGAAATAATGTATAGTTCTCACAATATAATGCTTTTTTCTTCTGTTTGGCCTTTACGATTCCTTCAGCGTCTGTAGTTAGTCAACAGAACTCTTAATAGTGCTTTACTTGAATACTGTGAGCTCAAGTGAAATATTTCAGTACTAACAAAGGTAGACAGTTTGTCTACTATGACGAACCATTTTTCTGTTATGACGCCTTTAATGACACCAGTGCCATTAAAAAGCAAATGAAGTTCTAATAAAGCATTTTTACCAGTAGTCTCTGCCTTTTTGTAGTGTTTAAAAAACCACCACCACCAAAACAGCACATGATATGGGGGAAAAATAAACCTAACACCCCACAAATGAGGAACTTGCTTAATGCAGAAATAGATGGAAAGCCTTTTGTTGGGAGTGTGCTGTAGTCATTGAGATCAGTGTGTCTGTCTTGTTTTTAGTGGAGAGTGGATCTGCACATTCTGTCGGGATTTGTCCAAGCCAGAAGTTGAATATGACTGTGATAAACCTGCTCACAGCTCTGAAAAAAGAAAACAGGAAGACGCTGTGGGTTTGGCGCCAATAGACCGCAGGGTAAGGATAAAATGAGTACTGTCTTGCTGCTGCTTGCATTCTGAGATGCATTCATCTTTTTTAAAGTAATGGTAAGAAAGGAGAATTAACTTCTTGAAATAAGCTCTGCGATCATAGCAGCCTTCGTGTAAACACGCTGAAAAACACATGGATGTCTGAGGAGTGGTTGTGATCTGGTGCTCTGAAGTGGGACTGTATTCTAGGAATTACCAAGTGCTGTTTCTAACAGAGCTCTTGTACACAGTGACACTGAGAATTTTTTTCTTTGTGCTTTCCAAATTCGGCATAGGTTGATGTTATCAACTGATGGTTTTAGTCTTTAAAGCACTTTGTCAGCATCCTTACATGAAGTTAAGGTGGTTCTTTCACTATGAAGATATACAGAGATACAATACCGATCCTCCAGAGATTAGCACAAGAATAACTGCTGTCCTTTTGCAGCTTTGAATGTTACTGTGAAAAAAGTGATAAAGGAAGCAGTGGGTCTCACAACTTTTTTTTCCTCCCTTAAGTCTCAGTGTTAAAAAAATTGTGCCTTTGAACGTTTGAGCAGACAGCTGAACTGCTTGACAGAGTCTTTTGGATCCTTGGGGATTTTGGGAAAGGGGATATTTGCCTTTTTTTGATTTTTTTCTTATTTCTTTGTAGTTGTGTGCTGTTATTATTTAAAACATTTTTTAAGCAATTTTGAGCTCTATTGAACTTTCAGCATTGTTTTACTTGCTTTCAGTTGGCAAATACACTGAAATTGGTAGTATATTTGGGGCCTTTGTCTACCTACCATTATTTACATGTGCTGCTATCTAGAAGGCAAAAAGCTAGCTCCATCTGTGTTTTGTCTTAAATGTAAATTATAAAAATGTAAGTTACAAACTTACTGTAAACATTCCAATAAAAGACCAGCAAGCATAAAATCACAAAACTGTTTTAAGACTCTTGAGGATCAAGATCCAGTTAGATATGTTTGGATACGCAAAGAAAAGAGCTTCCTTCTCACTGCTAACAAAAGCACGGTAGGCTTTGCAGTTGCAGAGCAGTTCTACCCAGACCAGGAAAAACATTATAGCTGTCTCTGAATATTTGTAAGCACTAAGGGCCATGCATGCTTTTATTTATTCCCTTGAATGTCTGCTGGGCTCAGTCAGTAAATGCTGAATAACACTGTTAATAACTGTATGAGATTTCATAGCATGCATTTGAGAGTTGATAAGGATGTAACTATTGCCAAGAAGGAATACTGTAGTTAATCTTGCTTCCAAATGCAATTTGTGTGCTCACTTTTCCGTTTAGGTCTGAGGGAGTACAGGGCATGTGTTTTGTATTTTCTGTAGCCTGTTATTTTAGAACAAATCATGCAGGGTTCTCTAATTACTTGTGTATCTATTTTTCTTGTCACAGAAGTGTGAAAGACTGCTGCTGTATCTCTACTGTCACGAAATGAGTCTTGCTTTTCAAGATCCAGTTTCTCCCACAGTATGTACCTTGCTTCTTTCCATTTTATGTTAAGAAGCATAATTGGCATTTTTCTAATGGCATTGTTATGTCCTATCATTATCAGCAGTTGTTCCCCAGACATTGAGTGTATTAAACATGTTTAATTTTATTAATACTGTCTGAAGGGCAGTTAAAAGTTGAAGCACTGGGTTGGAAGGTGATTTACTAGTAAAATTCCTCAAGAAGTGATTTTACTTCATTCTTCAAATGTAGACACAAAAAGTAAGTTCTAAGCTGATTTCACAGTGCTGAGTGATCTCACTGAAAAGGTGAATTGGAATATGTTGTTTGGTTTGGGGTTTCTTTCTTTCTTTATTTTTTTTCCAATTTACTTGATTGTGAGAATTAGGATACTCCATAATACTAACATGATACTGAATTTCTTTGTTATTAGCTTGAAATGTATTAGGTTAAGATGGTAAACAATACCTGGGTATATTGGAAGTCCAAGCGTACCCAGAAGAGTTACCAGCATGATCAGGTGGAAAGTACCTCTTTCATGTTCTTCAAGACAAGTCAATGGGAAAAGAATTCATCAATAAGTAATATGCTCCTATGCACCTTTTTTATTCCATTTGAATAAGAATTTTTCTTTTTGAGAACATTCAACAGAGTTTAATAATAAGAAATGACACAAGAGATTTATTCATATAATGGTCATGAAATAGTAAATTCAGGTACTATAACATTAAAATGTGAATCTCTCTTAAAATGTGAACCAACTTAGGAAAAATGTATAAAACCATTATAATTGGCTTTCATAGCCCACTTTATAATTTCTAATTATTTCTAAAGAAAGAATAAATCTTAATCCCTACACCCACAGTTTGAGTGCCAAAATCATCTATATGTCTCTGAAATTTGCCAGCATTTCCAAGGACATATTTCATTAATTTTTATTTTTTAATGCATTAATTCATAATGCATTCAAATAATTCATTTTGAGCAACCCATGTACCATCCCCATTTGAGTGGGTTGCCAAAGTTACCATATGGTGGTCTTGAGAGTGAAACTTAATAGATGGTTCATTTGACTACGTCCAAAAATTACGTCCACATTGCTTCCTCTATTGTATATAATCAATGTAGGTGGGGGCTTATTTGTTTTTCTTTTATTTTAAAATAGGCAGGAGTATATTTAGGCAGCAAAACTAGCCTTCATCACTGTTAATCCAGAAACTGTGTGCATATACATTAAAAGTACAATTCTTACATCTTAGAATTGTAATTTGAAGATGAGACTAAATCTTGCTCTCTCCCTCAGAGGCAAAGGTTTATAAAACAGTAAGTAATGAACATGACTGTATTCAGTAAATTCTATTTTTCTCCATTTAGGTTCCCGATTACTACAAAATAATCAAAAAGCCTATGGACTTGTCAACCATCAAGAAAAGACTTGAAGTGACCAATTCGTTCTACACAAAGCCAGAAGATTTTGTGGCTGATTTCAGACTGATTTTCCAAAACTGTGCTGAATTTAATGAGGTTAGAAAAGTAGATACTTTATCTGGTTTTTCAGGCTTAGTTACTTTTAGGAAAAATGTAGTGGGGTAGAACTTGCAGCATAAGAATTAACTGTATTAAACTTAGTTTGATGATGAGACGGCACATTTGAAACTGCTGGGGTGCTAGATGACTATACAGTGACTATACAGTGGAGATCCTTCCACAGAAGGAAGGAGGATTGTAACAGACATGCTAGCTGAATGGCAGGATAGGAGGTAAAGAATAGGATGATTATTTATCATAAAGATTAATGGTGGCCATTTGATTTTTAAAAATTGGTTTTATCTTCCTTGCCTCAGATATTAAATTCAGTGGGGTTTTCATTCTGGGAAGTCTATACTCACCCTTATGATTTGTAGTTGCATGTTTAGTGATTGTTGTTACCCTCACTGCGCATAAGGGAACACATGGTGAAAAAGGAATGCAGATACTGAGTGGATTGGACATTCCAAAACATTTTAACACGCTGAAGGCATACCTATGTATTTCACAGCATAACCCAACTTTCCTCTTTACTTATTTATTTATTTATTTTTCAGTAAGACTCTAACAGTTTTTAGAATCTCTTTATATAGCTTTCAGGATGGCAATATGGCTTTTGCAATTGTCTTCTGTGATACTCCATCAGTGAAAAAAGTCATTAGAGGTGCTGGCCAAAAGATCTGTCCTCACCCTCTGTTTTGCAGGCTTGTGGTCTTTGGGACCATGTGTTCCACAGGTGTCATTCTTGCTGCTGATTGGGTTTTTGGAGGTAGTTTGTAAGAGCACCTAAAAGACCAAATGTGATCCGAGTATAAACCTATTTTGTGATGCACTGATGTTGTTAATTCACCCAACAGCCCGATTCAGAAGTGGCTGATGCTGGCATGAAACTTGAAGCGTACTTTGAAGATCTTCTAAGGAACCTGTATCCTGAGAGAAAGTTCCCCATACAACCGAACTGCCAGAGTGAGAAAGATAATCCAGAACTTACTGGTGACTCAGATGATGATGTTGTACAGCCCCGGAAAAAACGCCTCAAAGGAGAAGACCATCAGTCGCTCAAATGAGCTGCATGTGTTGCTATGGGACTTCTTTAAAAAACTAAGGGTATTTATCGCTATTAATTGTGACAAGGGGAAAAGTCATAACTGCTTTGACTTGTAGGTTTGTGGGTATTCACTAGACTTTCTACCCCTTGTCTGAAACACAAGCCTAATGGTGATCAAGGCACGTGGAGAGCTTCTCTGAAGTTCCAAGCTTTCATCGTACTTCTGGAGCAGCACAGAAATTGCCATTTGCGTGGAATGACAGCTGTTTAACTTCACTTTGACGAAGAAAAGAAGTTTGTGTAGAACTGAACTTCAAAACATTACATGGGTTCAACATGTGGCTTTCTGAGAAACTGAAGAAAATGTGATCTCACCAGACTTTTAATTTTACCAAAGGCATGTGGCTGGCCATAATTTGATTTCTTTGTACTGTATTTAACACAAGCCATGAGAACAGATGGTGTAATATTGTCCTGCAATACTGACTTGTACAATGAAAGTGTAGTTACCCCCAAAGAAGTTATTGGTGACTTTAAAATGTAAGGGAGAGTGTATTAAAAATAACTTTAAAAAAAAAAAACCAGAAAAAAAAAAGTAAAAAAAAAAAAGGAATTTGTTTTGGGAGTTTTTAATGGAGGAAGTAAAAGACAATACTTTGGTTTGCGCCATTTTTCTCACCACCAGCAAGAAACAGTAGTACTCCTGTGCAGTTTTTGTTAAATGGTGTCTCAAGTTTTGATGTATTTCTGTTTAATGGAGGTGACAACAAAGTTTTGAGGGGAAAAATGTTTGCTTGTAACTATCAGCCAGTCTTTGTGTATGTTTAGAAGGGGTGGGTGGGG
>JANHGB010063674.1:0-13643 GCA_026283785.1 Coracopsis vasa | reverse complement strand
TCAACCGTGTAAGGACCTGGGGGAACCCTCAGCTTCTCCCGGTGCCTCCCGGGCAGGCTGGTGATGCTGCAGCAACCTCCTCTCTGGAGCTGCTCACCTCGGCCAATGACCTCTTAGGCCACTGAGGAAGCACCATTTTGCCTTTTAAAGACAGGCAATCCCAAACACAGGGTAATCACACTGACATGTCCATACAAAGTTTAAGGCAGATTCTGAGTCCCAGTGTTACCCACTTGACCACTAAGGCTGTGTCTTGACTTACCTAATGATCTGCTACCTGTGGCCCTGGTTGACTGACCATTCAGCTTAGCAGCTGCTTAGGGCATTCCAAACAAGGACATAGGAGGCTGCGGTGATGCTAGCGCTAGCCCAGACCTCACCTGAGGTGAAGCTATCCCACAGCCAGGACATCAGAGCTGCAGGGTCCTGCAGAGCAGGGGTAGCCAGTGCTTCTCTGCAAGAAGCAAGTGAGGCCATGAGCTGCTTTCCCCTGCAGCACCATTGCAGAAAGAAATGCCTCGAGGAGCTAAATAAATTGCAGTGACTGATAGGGTGAAAGGATCTCAAAATCACAGAGGATTTCAAGTTTTGGAATCATATTTGGTATCTGTGTGAAACTCTGTCCTTCCTCCGTTAACAAGAGGTTTTAGGAAGGTTCAGTCATAATCTTTTGTAATTGCAAGGAAACATAACAGTTCTTATTTCATATTAGCGTTCTTATCTCCTTAAATGGCAGTCAATGGCAGTCAGCAATATGTCTGTAATGTTCACATAAAACGGGCTGAGCCATTGATTTTATAGAAGTCATAAAGTCATTGAGAGCATCTTTGCTGTGTAAGGATTCAGAGTCAGTGTACAGGGTGTACAGAGTACTTTCTGCTCTTCAGTAGCACACGCATGTGTAGTCCCACATTTATTCTTTGGGACAGGCTGCAGCATCTCCCCTGCACGGCAATGCCTGTCAGTGCCTCATGGTAAGGAGAAGTGCTATCAAAGCCCAGTGTTTGGTTCATCTGTTCAGTGTTATCCAGACTGTCTGCCTTCAGCAAATGCCATATGCAGCAGCTCGAGGATGCACACTGTCACTGCAGGGGATCCCCAAGGTCTGCCAGGGAGGGCAGTCATCCTGTGGTCTATACAGGATTTACTGTGACTTTTCAGGCAAAGCCAAATTCCGTTACACTGTCTCCTCATGGTGAGTATGTATGGATGTGAAGGCAGGTCGGTGACTGACACTGGCCTTGCAAGCCAAATCCTGCGGCAGGTTGGCAGTCAGTAGTGGAAAGAGATGGGAGACAGGTACACCTGCAGATGCCAGACTGTCTGTCTTCCAGGGATGACTTGAAGATGGCCAGTTTGCAACAGCTGTGGGCAAACAAAAGGGAGAATCAAACTGTTAGAAGCTGAGGGGCTCAGATTAAAATATCAAAACTGGGAGTGATGAGCCCCAGTGAGCTCATTAGACACCATTTGTTATTTCGGCACTGTCAATCATTCTTTTCACATCTGTTGCACAGTCTGAACATCAAAGGGTGAGTGAAGGGAGTGTGAGCCAGGCATTGTCACCAGACTACTTTGTATGAAAGATCATATGTGCATCCCTTTTCCACTCTCTTTCAACCTCCAGCACCTAAAAATCCCACTATCTAGAAAAGCACCACCCCCTACTGTTAACTATATATAGAAAGTTCCAGTCCTTATCTGAAACATCAACCATACCTTTGATAACCAAATAACTATACTACAAAATATGCATGACCTCTAAGCGTGGGTGTAAAGACTGCTGCACACAAGCAATGCTATGGAGTTATCTAAGGAACCGGGAATGTTTGAAGGGTAGCTGCTATATCCAGCATCACTTTCCCAGGGTCATGCTACTACTGGCCTCCTTTGCCAGTGCAAAATGGGATGCTGGGGGCTGTAACATGAAATCTGAGTCATGACTGCATCACTCCTGCATGGTTGCAAGTGGCTTTGCTGACTGGACAGGACATGGCAAAGCAGCATGGCCCCAGTCATGGTTGTCTGGTAAGGACAGAGGAAGGGTTTGAGCAGAGACATGCCTGAGCTGATTAGCAGAAGAGAGAGTACTTATAATGAGGGAAGAACTTGGCTGTGGTTTATTCCCACATCCCCTCACTATCCCAGTGCCAGAGCTATAATTGCTCAAATCTGTCTCACAGAAAAAATACATGTTTCAACAAAGGTTTTTTTCCTCTTTCACACCGTACATTCCTTCTACTTTTGCTTGGTTCCTCTAATTAAATCATCATCTTGTGACCACAGAGGCTGTTGTCAGGCATAAATGTTGAGGTAAATTGAACATTATCTAATTTAACTGTTGACTCAAATAAATGCATGGAAGGAATATAACAGAAATTACAAGAGAAAAGACAAAACATACTTGCAAATAGCTAGAACTGGATATTAAATGATGAATCAAACTTTCAAATTCTCCTTTTTGGCTTTGTCAAGCAATCTTTATATTAACATTTAAGAAAAGAGGAGCTATTCTTCAAACCCAAATGCCCTGGAGTCAGTTACATTCTGATACTTTTTCATCAGTATTTTAGGCAACTAAGTGCTGAATGAAGCACACAAGTGCTACCCATGTTAAAATTCAGAAGGCGTATTGAAGCAAAAGAAAATGAGACTTCAAGTAAAAACTACAGGATATGGCCCATGATGAGAAAGTCTAAATGGTTCTTGGTCTGAAATGACTTCCTGATTTCTTAGCCTGATACCACTCTGGACACTTAAGCTCTGTTTTTCAAGTCAGACTACCATATAAATGCTTCTTAAGTTGAACAATGGGGAGGGAGATGTCTAGTTGTCCAGATAATGCTGTGGGGCTTTTTATTTGCTAAAGCATCCTCTTGATTAAGTTCCTGAGTCCAGCTTGGTTTACTTTTGAAAGCCACCCATCCCAGCAGTGATGTTGTTATGTTTCAGCTGGATTGGTACTCCTGGAGACCAGAGGGAAACACTAAACCTTTGCTGGTACTCTTTGCTTCTAAGAAAAGCCTTATAATGGCCAGAATAAAAGAGCCCATGACTTTGCAAACTTTTTCTGCTCCCAGATTCAGTGGGTCTCTTAAGCACTTTAAGCAGTTTGCTGATTCAAGCTTTATACGAATCATCAAACTGAAGAACTCTCTGCTTTCTCGGAGATGTCCACATTGACTTTCTTTACACCTCACATTGCCCTGTGAGGTTGGAGAACTATTACCAGACATGAGATCCTAACCCTGGTTCTCTCCTGATGGCCTTTATCGGAGCTTTTGAAAGTGACTGTCACAGTGCTCATGGCAATAATGGAAAGTTGAAGTTTGCTGGTATCCATGGCACACCACAGTCTGTGCTGAGCTTTCAGCTGAGCCTCAGCTGAGACCTCTATACCAAGTCCTTGCAGATCTACCTTAGAGCCCTGAAATTCAGGCAGACTGCGCAGCTTTCAGCCAGAATATTTGTGTGAAAGAGACAAGGAGTAAAAAAGGAGAGGTTACTGTCTCATAGGAACAGTGCAATGTTCTGCTGCTCTGTGCATCTAACCTCAGCTCTTAGGACCTGATGTGAGAAAAGAGATGCCCCTGAGCTCCCTTCTGTGGGTGAGTGGTTTTTCAGTGCCGAGTCCTAAAAGTTTAAAGACAGGGTTTCTTACTCAATTTGTCTGAAACAGGATTAAACCCTCTAGAAAACACAGTTGCACTTAGAAAGGATTTTTTTCTCTGACTTGGACCATAAATATTTTTGAGATATTCAAATGCCATTAAGGGTGTGCCTTACTTTATTGGACTCTTCAGTTATGAAAAATACCAGGGCTTTGGAAAAAGAAAAAAAATATATATCCAGGGTAAAAGCAACTGACAGGTTTCTAAGATCATGTTATAACTAACAGGTATTGAGACAGATACTCTTACAAAAGTGCAGCAGGCTGTGTTGGAAAGTAGCAGCTCTGTTAAGTTTGTTGTGTTGCACATATACAAATAAGATAGTTGGAAATCCAAATAGTAAGTTTATTCCTTTTATTTTACAAGCAAGGGGTCACAATCTTTATTTATGATTCAAAAGAGAGAGGACAGGTAATGACTAGTATGCAAACTGTGTGAGTAAGCAGGCTAATGCACTGAAAATGGTTCTTAACGTTTCTGTGATATCAAGGAGATGCTTTATGTACATCAAGATACAAAAGATCAGAGTTCACTAATGAGAACAACTAATCTTGTTTGGCCTGCATCAAGAATGCATATTTCAAAATGTTTTGGCTTGTCTTTTATATATATATATTTTTTTTTTTTTAATAGACCGTTTAGGAGCACTCTAGGAATCAAAAACATGTATGAAAAGACAAGGGCTATGTATTATTTGTCTGAGTCAGAGTTAATACTTCCTTTAGATGCTAAGTTACAGTATATTCCATGAAAATGAAATATTAAAAACAGTTAATCACATTCCTAAGAAATCCATATACATTAAACTGATCTTTTTTGTAGGAAGAGTTAAAGAGCAAGTGCTGAGTTAAGCGTTGTTTTCATTTGAACGCGCAATTGCTATTCCAAGCTCTATATGGATCTCAAGATTTCATAATTTTCCATTCTTTTGAGGCTTTCCAAACACAAAATCTAACAGAGGTTAGCACTGATTTTGTGTAGTGCTGACAATCACTGTATAAAAAAGAGGATTGATCTTGGAACCAGCAGTAAGTGGTGTGCCAGGATTAGTCTCCCCTAGTTCTCTACCTTAAGCTCTAGACTTTGTCTTATTGGGTCTCCGAAATGAGGGATACTCAGAGGAGAGGTACAAGGTACCCTCACCTAAAAGCATCGATCCCCAGCTGTATAACAGATGAGAATCAAACCCCCTGTTTGAGTGCAGAAAGGTCTGGAATCTGGTATCTTGGGTAAGCATGTATTCTTGCTGCAGCTGTGCAAAAGTGAGGTGGTAAAATCACCAAAGCAGTTGACAGTAAATGCAGCGCAGTCTGAGTGAGCTAAGCATGTTCTCAGCATCGGCAGGAAAATTAACATCCTTTTTGTACTTGAGTTTTCTGTATGCCAAATGATTTTACACAAATGCAAATTCCCAGGTAGTTGCTGCAGGAGCTCTATTCTGCAAACATCTCTTTTCAGCATTGCAGCCTTCTGCCATTCCCTGGGAGCCTGGTAGCTGGAGAGAAGCAAAGACCTCTCCTAGACCCTTTTCACTGCTTGGAGAGCAGCTGTGTTTCACCACTGCTTGCAAAATGGTAAAAATTTAGTGAGTAGGTGACCTGTATCACTCTGAAGTCAGACATCACGGTAGGTGCTCAAATCCACCTAAGTCCCTCAGCTGACTGCTCAAATACAGCTCTCAGCTCCCATGTCAAGGGTCACTTGCTGGAGCCAAATAAGTATTCCAAGCATAAAGTTCTGATGCTCCTTGTATAAAAGGGATCAGAGTGATCCCATGTGAAGCTGCACATCTATATTTACTCTTTTCATCTGTCCTTTCTATGGGTCTCTTATTTTTTTAAACTGAAGATCTTCCCAACTCTTGTTCTGATCCCTTTAGAGTATTGACAAATACATTATTGACACTTTAGCAAGCTCATTGCATGGTGTTTAGAAATTGTACCGTTCCTCATCCTTGGAATAATATTTTAAAATGTAGTTCTTTTCTGCAGACTGTAACTCTAGGAAAAATATATCAGAAGATGAAATGCAGCAGAGGATGCTCAGGGGAATTAAGACATCATACTCTACACTTTGATGAAATGACAGTAAAGAATTTTCTCCATTTAAAGAGATCTCATAATTAATACTTAATTGAATAATTGAATAAACACTAAATGAATTCTAGGTGGGATTTTTCAAAGATGGTGAGTATTGACTTAACTCCACTTTCATTTATACAGATGGAGAACAATCAGTAACTTCAGTGAGAACAACCCTCGCCAGCACTGCAAAGGCTCCTGCCTGAGGGTGATGGAGGAGGCAAGGAGGGAAAAGAGGGAAAAGGATTCAGTTCTGCAAGGCACCTGCTCAGAATAGTGGCAGTCTTCAGCATCAGATGTTCACAAATCAGCTGCCCTTAACAGAGGAAAATTCAGTCATGCTCATTTAAGTTTTCTTCATCCCTCCTGCCTGTCCTGCTCCTCCTCACCCACCCTGCATCGCTAACATGTGGAATCAATTGTGCTGCTGGGATCCCACTGCTAATGTCAGACACATCTTCACTTTGTCACATACAGGGCTTGTCCAAACATTCCCAGTAACTGGGAATGGGGTTCTGGAATGAGAAACCTGTGACTTGCTGCAGCAAGACTGTGCAGACTTAAAACCAATTCTAATTTTGTATGAGCTAGATATGTTCAAATATTACCACTCCAGGGACTAGAGTTACTACTGCCTCACATATTTCATTCCCTCTGAAGTGCAAGAGAGTCCCTATACTGGGAGAACCCACTCCTGTGCTTCTTAATTTCTCCCATGTTGTTTCTTTGTTTATGTTTGCTGTTGCCTTTAAGGCCTTGAGCAATGAGGATCCAGTTCCACCTCTCTTCCTTTGTACTCTCCAATTTGGAAACAACCTCATGGGGGAAATTTATGCATCATCATCCTCTATAACTGAAGACTTCTTTCGTCTCTTGCATCTAGTTTCAAAGTTTGAATGATGTACTAATTCTGACTTTTCATCTGCAAGCACTGTAAACTCCAGAACATCTGGCTATTTTGTGACCTGGTGTTGGAAACTCACTACTGACTACTTTGTGGGTTTTTTCCTTTAAACTGTAATAATAGATACAGGTGTAAGTGTATGTGTATGTGCGCACATACACACACACACACACACACAGAGACAGAAAGACAGGGAAAGTTAGACTGTGTTTACTTTGGGATGGAAAAGGCTCTAGTTTCTAGCCTTGACTTGGATAATTGATTTTCCCATAGCTTTGTGGGAAATGATTTATATTACAGTCTTTCAATGATTTATAAAAGAGAAGCATGCAAACACACACACAAATCTACTCTTATATATTCATAAATATATTTTTATGCATTTAAACCCCAATAATGCCATTGCTGCAAAATAACTGGATGAATGACACAATAAAATAAAAGGTAATAAATACAAAAGTATGCTAAATCAGCAGGACACCTGAGTGCAGGGGAGGCAAAGGGCATTACTGACTGCTCCTACATTTTGCTGAGTAACCTACAGCTTTCCCTGGAGGTGGAGCACAGCATAAGCCTCAGTTACGATTAAATCCCTGCGGATCCCTTCTCGCTTCCTGGAAGAGAGATGGGGCTGAGCCTTTAGGTGGAGCTCACTTCCCACTGCTCCTGGAAGAGCAGGGCAGCAGCTCCTGTTACATACAGCTGACCTGGCCCAGCCCTGCAAGAGAGAGCCAGGAAAGCAGAGTTAGTCTCCTGATTTTCACAGCTCCTGTTAATAACTAGGATACTCACAAGCTGAAAAATGATTTCTTTCAAAAGCTATTTGAAGATGACTTTTGTCCTGCATGCACAGTGTCGATTAGTGCATATAAGGGACACAAGGCTGCTAGTGGATCCACTTTGGCTAGACTACATTGTCAGGGCTGGAGGTTTTGTGGGCACTTGGCTACCACTGCAGGATGAGTATGGTATCAGAGACTCCTTATACAGGTCCACACAGCCTGGGAAGCTCCCTTCAGATCTACATCACGTCCCAGTCTAAATGGATCCCACGGACCTTCAGCTCCAAAACGAGAATAGTGTGGCCCAGAAGCACGGGACTGTGGAAGCATTGGGCACGTTTTGCTGCATGGCTGCAAAAGGCTGTGCTGAGCTATGGGATGCGGAGGGCAGTGTGGAGGCTGTATGACTGGGAGGAGGGCCATTGCACAAGCAGCATGAAGAAGCAGGCTTCTGTGCAAAATTAGTGCTCAGCAAGGGAAATTTGGCAGGCTTGCATCAACTGTGAAGTGAGTGGTTCCCAGTTCTTCCTATCCCTTCTGTGAGATCCGGCAAGCTGAAGAGTAGGCAGAAATAAGTGGAAGAAAGCTTCATGCTATCAGCAAACCCTGAATCAGTGGACTGCAATTAAATCACATGTGAGGGCTTGCAATTTTGTTTAACAAAGCCGGGCTTGTAAAAACTGTTTATGTCACACTGCAAAAGTCATACCAGGCATCACAAGCAGGTTATGTCTTAGCTCAGGAGGATGAAGAAAATGAGGGGATAGCTCTAGACAGCAGACGAATGCTCCTTACTTGCAAAACATGAAAAAGCAAAATCAATGCATTCCACTTGTCTTATTATGCATGAAGCTGCCGCAATATCACACCACATTCACAGAAGAGTCTGACATCATCCTAAATCTTACCCACCATATTTTTACACTATCAAGCCTCTTAGGATGAACAGATATTTGGACCACAAACTTTTACAAAAGCAACTTTACACTGAGGCTGTCCTGTTGCGAGCTGTGGGATGGTGAGGATGTTGCCTGGATACCAAAAAGGGATCACGAGATGCCAAATACCCTGTTGAAACCCTAGAAGTGAATGAAAAGGTTAGAATTATAAGAACTGCCCATGCTTGTTACCCCAGGGCTGAACTAAAAAATTGGGCGATTAGAACAAACCTAGGCTGTGGGGTCAGTGTGCAGACAGTTTATCCTGACTCTGCTGCCAGAGTGGTGATGTGTGTTAACAACAGGGTTGCTCTGATGCTTTTGTCATTTCATGACATTTTGTGAAATACCATGACTATGAGCTCTTGCTCCTTCTTGTACTTAATGTAAGTTGACATGAAGTTTGGTCAGGGACAAACAGGGCTGATATTGCTAGTCTACAGCTTCTGACAGCAGAATCTTTCTTACAGCATCTGAGTTGATGAAGCTGGGGCAACTAAAGAGGAGGAAAAGTTCAGATATTCATTTAGCAGCCAAGGCCTTTGAAGAGCAGATTTTGTGATACAGCTTCAGCTTTGTAGTTAAATGACATTTAAGTCTTTACAGCTGAGAATCAGTAACAGGTAGAAGAGGAGATGTAAACTGATGCCTCTAAGGAAGAGCTGTCGGCAACAGTGCTATAGACAAAGAAAAGTCCAGAAGTTCAAGAGGCATTTTGAAGAAAAAGAAAAGAAAACAAAACAAAAACCCAATCTAAGCCTAAATCCAAAACAGACAGGCTTTGTAATTCTGCAGTGTGCAGAGCTACCCTTCTTTCTTACTTTAGTGCCTGCTTATTTTTGTTGGATTCTCAGAAATTCCTGGTCTTCTTCTCTACTTGTGAAAGAAAACCAAAAATTCGGAAGATTGTGAATATCTGTAAAATATCTAATGGTTTGGTGAGCTGTTTTCCTGACAAAACTTCATCAGCTGAAACTACATCTGTACTAAAAATCCTTCCCCATTTTGTGATCTCTCATACCAGTATCCAAACCTCTCTCTCATGCATTTGATAAGAAGTTTTGATAGGAAATCAAGTTATAAGGGAAACCAAATTTTAACAGTGTTGCTGGTCTATGCTTCTCATTCTGTTATTATTTCCTTTTCCTTCCTAGTCCCCTGTTTTTTTCATGTGATAAAGCCCAACTACTAGAAATGCAAGCAACATGAGCAATTTAAGATGATCTCATAGGTCAGGGTTAGGAAGACTCACTATCTCTTCACACAACAGACCACTACCCACTACAGTAAGTAGTTCTGAGATCAGCAATAACAAATTCCAGTGCTGTAGCATTACTCCTATTTGTAGGGTAAATACCCTTCTCACTGGTTTTCTTCCACACTCTAAAAATGTGTACCAAAACATGACTGAATATCGTGAATACAACATATCATCCTGTGTGTTATACAGAACTTAGCAGGCGGGGTTTGGCTCACAGATCAAGGAACGCAGAACAAGCCTATGTCTAACTTCCTGATGCAGTCAGTGGAGATCCAGTCGAGACAACTGGGTCTAGAATCAACTCACCTGACTCAACATTAATGTATACCTCTGGGTGAGCTGAGTAGCCATCTAGAGTGAACTGTCTGTCCTGACTAGACACCTGTGGATTATAACAGCAGGTTAGACACCTATTGCATAGGTAGACAGATCCTCTCCAGTGTTAGTCTGCAGGCTGAATCAACCAGCTATTTCTTTCCTCAAAAAAAAGAGAGCAATTCCATTACTATAATTTATTACTTTTAGTATCATTCTTAACGCAGAACGTCACACATACATATCAATATACTGTACACACATGAAAAAGAACAGTTTTAACGCAGAGAACCCAGATCCAGATACAGCAGCTGTAGAGTCCGATAGGAGTCACAGGGATCCTCACTCTTACCATAGTCTCTCTAGTGATATCCTCACAAACAAAGTGAGGAAGCATGGTCTCTTCTGAGAGGTGAGCAGCAACTACTCTCAGAGAGTAGCTACTAGTGGATGCTGTCAAAATGGGAGATTACATCAGCTGGGGCCCTTTATATTTTCACTGATGAATGAGATGATGGAATAGACAGGATTTTACTGTATTTGCACATGGCATTAAGTAGGAGGGACTGCAAATACAAATTGGTATTCAAAGCAATCCTGACAAAGTGAAGGTACTGCCCAAAGTAAACAGAAGACAGATCTGAAAGATGCAGCAGACAGGAAAGAATAATCAGCTGTGCAAATACAAACCCTCACCAGGAGAGGATACAGGGGTTATGGTGAGTCACAGCAGAGCATAAGTCAATAACAACATGTTGTTATAAGAAAGCTAAACACAATAATTTGTGGCATCATGAGGTACCCAGAGCAATCCTTCCACTTTATTCAGTGTTAGTGAAGCTTCAACTGCAATAGTGTCATCAGTTTTGATCTCAAGAAAGAAGTTCATTAACTGGAGAAAGTATAGAGGTGAGAAATTTTAATAAATCACAGGGCATGAAATCATGGCCTTTAAGAAAGAACTGAAGGAGTAGGTTGTATAACCTAAAGAAGGCTGAGAAAAAATTGACTGCAAATATTAAAATATGCAAAAAGCAGCTGCAGGGATTAAATTCATTGTATCCATAATGAAAAAAACATTCTTACAGGAAAGACAATGAATGACTGGAAATAATTGCAGTAGGTGGCCATTAAGACATATCTTTAGGTGCCTTTAAGAACAGTTTAGAGAAATGTTTAGGTATAGTCAATCCTACCTCAGATGGTGCAGTGAATTAGATTATCTCCTCAGGTCTCTTTCCATGCCCCTGTGTGAAACAATGCATCATGACCATGTCTTTATCTTGGATAAGTTCATGATGTGTGCCACTAAGCTAAGCAGAGGAGGTCAAGGCATGTGTCCTCATTGCAGGGGCTGCCACAGAAAAATTATGTCAAAGCGACTCTCTGATTGGGAAGCAAAAAAGGAGAGTCACTTGCAAGCTGCTGTTGAAACTGAGCTAAAAAGACAGCAGAACTGCAACATTTAGAAAAAGTAAATATACCATGAATTTGTTTCACATAATGGGGCAGCCTGCACAGGCCTGGCAGCATTTGGCTTGTTAAAGTGTAGGCTAAGGTAGCCTATTTGGCCTGACTTTTCTTTGGCAAGAGGAAATCTAGCTTTAGCTTGCAGCTGTGAGCTTGAGCTCGCAGCAGTCGCTGCAAATGCCTGTAGACCTGCGGTAGATTTAACATTGACAAGTCTTGAACATACCTCTGTGCATCTGTTTTTACCCTTTCTCCCCCACCTTTTTCTCTCTGTGAGTGACTTGATTCTTTTGCTCCCGGTTTTCATTTTCTACTGCTGTTGTTGCTTATACTCTGCACTTTCCAAAGACCTTAAAACTCTTATCACGTAGCCAGGAGGCTTAGAGATCTCTTGAGGCTTGAAGTCAGGTCCTTGACACAGCCAGTGTCAACATTCGTCCTTCCTTACTATAATGCTCCAGCAATAAACAGATATGCCAGTGGTCTAAAGTACAGTATCAAGACCATAAGAAATAAGACCTCTTGTTTTTGAATAAAGGAATGGAGAGATTTAAGCTTTATAGCTGTGAAGATCTATAGGAAAGGGGATGGGCAAAAGGCGGAGAAAAAAGTGTTTTGAAACCTCAGAAAACAGCCCAAGAGAAAGTATTTGAGGGGAGAAGGTAGTGGTAAGGCGTAGGAATATGACTTCTAACTGCAGTTCAAAAAAAGATGCAAGTGCTGGTTCCACAGAGCTACAGTGTCTGTAAGAGCAGTCATCTCCTGGAGCCTCTACTAATGGCAGAGAGCAAAGGTTAAGTGAAGTTGTGTGAGGAACCTCAGTCTTTCCCTGAGTGAGCTTTGCCATGGGTACACCTCTGCTAAAGCACTATAGCTCTGAGATACCAGTTCAGGAGGCTCCTGGGCAGGTTCACAGACTGCTTGTAACACAGTATCACCTTTTACTAAACCCTGTTTTCCACTAGAACTGATCAAAGCAAGTACTTCCACTTTTAAAAAGAGCTGATTATGCTTTTCTCCTATTTTCCACCTCCCTACCATGCAACCCCAGATAAAGAGGGATCTATATGTGTACCGCCTGCTTTTTTACCTACTTACGGGTACTCTGGAAACAGCTGACTTTCAACTGAAGCAATATTAAAATGCCCTCTCCTGTATTCACAGGCAAGCTAGTGGGGAAAAAAGAAAGACCACTGAAACCATCAGGAAGGAGCAAGGCGCAATTACTCATCCTTTGGATTCATCAGAGTACCTCATCATAGAATATAAAGATGTGTCACACCATACTTTTTCTGGTTTTAAGGTTTATGACATTTCTTTTGCCGGTCTGCATGGACAGATAGCAGCAAGAGCCTGCTGGACACTGGCTCCTCTGCTACCTTTCAACATATGAGGCAAGGAGCAGATCCATGTTGCCTGAGGCTTGTGATACAAATTGTTAATCTTATGATATTCCTCTTGAGTATTTATTTGTTACAATTATTTACAAATAATTCCTCTTGTAGAGCACTAATAATTTTGAAACACAACAAAAATTGCTACAGTCTACGACTAATATTAGTGCAGGATAGGATGGGACTAATGCTAACTGCAGAATATACACAGTGATGGCTTGCCTTTGAAATGAACTATATGATGCTGCATGTGGAATATATGACTTTTAAGCTATAGCTTATATCTAGAAGTGCTATAAGTATTTCTTTACAGTAAGACATTCAAGACCTATACTATTTCTAGTTGATAGAACTGAGATATGCATTTCGTATCAGCCAAAGGCAGACATGAAAAGAAAGGCTTCTTTTTTTTTTTAAAGCATCTCTAATAATTATCATACAATGGTAGAATCACAGAATGGTCTGGGTTGGAAAGGACCTCAACCCCCTGCCACGGGCAGGGACACCTCACACTAGACCATGTTGCCCAAAACTCTGTCCAGCCTGGCCTTGAACATTGCCAGGGATGGAGCATTCACAACTTCTTTGGGCAACCTGCTCAGTGTCTCACCACCCTAACAGTAAAGAACTTCTTCCTTATATCTAACCTGATCTTCTCCTGTTTAAGTTTTAACCCACAACCCCTTGTCGTGTCAGTACAGTCCCTGATGAAAAGTCCCTCTCCAGTACCCTTGTAGGCCCCCTTCAGAAACTGGAAGGCTGCTCTGAGGTCTCCACGCAGCCTTCTCTTCTCCAGGCTGAACAGCCCCAACTTTCTCAGCCTGTCT